>CAMZMU010000121.1:1894334-1994177 GCA_947311845.1 Poa pratensis | reverse complement strand
GGAAGAAGAAGGAAGAAGAAGCACAATAACAAGTGTCGGTTCCAGCGATGGCTGAATGACCAATATATGTTGCAGTGCCGTTGACCGGCCGTCGTCGGTTCTACGCCGTGCTATAGTGCCGATATCGGTTGGTGTCGGGGGGTTACCCCCGGGTAGGGCCAAGTCTTGGTATAAAGATGAGTTTAAAAACATGCGAGGTACGGAAAGGGCCGACCTGCTTGGGCCTGGAGAATCCGAGCTTCACCTTGACCTGGAGAGTTTAAAGGCCGACCTATCTTGGCCCAGAGGGATCCGAGGTATCCCGTCGGCCTGGGCCGAGGTTCACTATCCGAGCTATGTTCAGCCGACCTAACTACTCGGTGCTATGGTCTGTATGGTGAGTGCAGAGAGAAGCTGTCCGAAGAAGTAATGTCCGAGGTGGTCAGTTCTTAAGTACAAGACCCGAGGTAAGGAGCGGGAGCAAGACCCGAGCTAACCAAGGCAGGAGGCCGTAGGTCGGGCAGGAGTCAATGCTCCTGTCACTTCTAGCCGGTACAAGAGCGCTGACGCGGGAGCGTCTGTCACGGAGCTGGCAGAGGCGTGCCCCGGGTTCGGCGGGCTGCACGTCTCTGACCGCTGACCACGCGGGTCTGGGAAAAGGCTACGAGGTAGCTCTGCCAGGCCACGTCCTGTCTTGTCAGAGGAGACATGCTAGTTCTGCCGTTAGGCAACAGGAGATGGGCAGCCACGTCTTGTCCCTGACAGAGGTACGGTGGTGACCGTTGCAGAGGCATGGCAACAGTGTTCAGCGAGGGGCACAACGGTAACCGGCTGGCCTATATAGTGGGCTTCACCCCCTCCTGCTGAGGACCCGACGGAAGATCATCAACAGAGAAAGAAAGAGAGAAAGGAACCTCGGAACACCCCGGAAACACCTCGGATCTAGCTCGGAGTGCCTTCTTCCTCCCGTAGCCATCTTTTACCTCAAGTTCTCACCATTGTATCATCATACAGCTCGAGGAGCAGCTTGTACTTGTCACTTTGAGCTATACACTGAGTAGGATAGTGCTGCAGTAGGGGTGTTACCTCCGCAAGAGGGCCCGAAGCAGGGTACATCGTGGTGTGCTTTGTGTTCTTGGTTTCTTGGTTTCTTCGTTCGTGTTCTTGCGTGTTCTTGTGTGCACTTCTTGAGTGCATAAACCCTCCCCGGATTCCCCCAACGACCATTCGGCCCCATCTTAGCCATACCTATGGCATCTGCCGTGATCCCACCACGACAGTTGGCGCCCACCGTGGGGCAGATTGAGGCGTTGGAGGGAGTTTACATCCGGACGGGCTCAGGCGAGCGTGTTCTTTCCGGGCTTATCGCCAAGATCGGTGAGTTCACCTTCATCAGCGACAACGCGGGGTGTTTCGCCGGCAAGCCCTTCCCCGAGCATGGCTTCACCATGATGCTCGGCAGCTTCGTCACCTACGTTGCTGTCGAGGTTGTTCGCGGTACCCGGAGCAGGTGCTCGTGGACGACGAAACTCCTCTCCTCGCGGCTTTAGGTCGGCGTATCACTCGCCCCGAGAGCTGCGTGGAGGTGATGATGAGGTCCGGTTGATGCCGCTGGCAAAGTAGATGCCAGCAATCCAAGGCGGCCGAGGTTGCTAAGGTGAGATCTGCAAAGCCCAGGCTAGAGAAAGAGACTGCCTGGCACCCCGAGGTGCAGGGCCGAGGTGCGACCCTGGTAGAGATAGTGGAGACACTGGCAGACCCAGTAAATCCAGGAGTGGATGTAGTGGTGACTGTGGCCGACCTAGAGGCAAAGCGTGTCCTGTTGCAAAGGAGGCTGTAGCAATGATGACAGCTAGAGATGAGTTCAATAGAGATCTGCGTGAGTACAATGCAGCGAATGGCTTCACCCCGGTAGCAGTGATAACATAGGGGAGCCGAGGTGCGGCAGAGAGGCAAGGGGCTCAATGATGAGATAAACAGGGAGGCTCGACCTACCACCTCGGCTAGGAGTGAGAGTCGCGTGTCGACTGGAAGGCCGGTGTATAGTTCCCCTGCTAAGAACCTCAGAGCTGCCGAGGCAGGCAGGGCCGAGCTATCCGGGTTGACTGGAGATGCATGGCGTGCGCAGCAGAAGCGAGTCAATGAATTAGTGTATGTAGCTAACCAGCAGAATGAGGCTCTCGCAGAGCATATGCCGGGGCTGGTGATTCGAGATGGTTTATTCAGCTAGGCCAGTTAGTCAGGTGTCCAAGGGGCAAGCCTCGTCTCCACTCGTCGGAGGAGCCGATCGAGCCCGGAGTGTCACCTCGGGTCAGAACAAGCAGCTGCAGATGTATGATCCAGTCTAGCAGCAAAGCAGAAGGTGGGCCAGGGCAATGCTAGCCGAGCTAAGGGTAACTCCGGTCAGGAAATCAGAATGGCGGGCAAGCAGCGTCGGCTGGCCGAGGTAAACCACCTCCGCCCCGAGGTATCAGCAACAACCTCGGCCGCAGGGGCAATATCAGCGAGAGCCGGAGTATGTTCAGCAACCTCAGAATGTCGGTCAAGGCGATGACCGATATGATGATGGAGACTCGGCCATGGCGCGAGCTGGATACCACAGAGTGGATGGGGCGTTGGGACCTCGGATAGGAGGTCGGATGTTAGCTCCAGGCGATGTTCGTAACAAGCTGGATAGAATCTACTTGTCGAGCAACTGGAGGAGGAAGGCCCTCCTGGTCCGGCGTGTTTTGGACCTCGGATCATGAAGGAGCCACCACCGCCAGTATCTCAGTTCCAGTTAGGTCGGAACACCAAGCCATACAAGGGAGCACCAAGCCACAAGATTGGCTGACAGATTATGTATCCTCGGTGCACATAGCGGGGGGCAATCGCCGATGGGCGGTCCGGTATCTCCCGCACATGTTGGAAGGTCCAGCTCGGATCTGGCTGAATAATTTGCCGGAGTATAGTATCAACTCCTGGATAGACTTGGAGCTGGCGTTTAACAGCAACTTTGCTAGTACATACAAGAGGCCAAACCGACCTCAGCTCCTGGCGGCATGTAAGCAAGATGATCATGAAACTGACCGAGAATTCTTAACTCGGTGGAGCAATGTTCGGAATTCCTGTGAAGGAGTTGTAGAGGCACAGGCCATTTCCTGGTTTGCAGATGGTTGTCGACATGGCAGCATGCTGTGGCAGAGGCTCCAAAGAGATATGCCGAAATCCCTAGCAGAAACAATCCGGATTGCAGATTCTTATGCTCTGGGTGATCCGATGCAGCCAGCAGCAGAGGCAGTGGCACGTAACAGAAGGAGGGAGCCAATAAACAACCGGCTCGGACCAAGGTGTAATGACCGCCAGAGTTCGGACAAAGAGGAGGGAGCCGGACTACCCATACACCTCGAACCAAGTTGCAGCGGTGAACCCGGATCAGCCCGGAGCTGGAGGTGTCCAGAGGCCGAAAATCAATGGTCCGGCATTTAGTCCGAACCCGGAGCCACCCTTGACTTATGAATCAATGATAGATGGTCCTTGCTGTTACCATACGACCGACCGCGCAAGCCAGCCAACCATTCAACCCGGCAGTGCAGCTGGAACCGCAGAATCAGGAAGAAGGGGCGAAGGCCGGAGGAATCAGAGCAGGACCACCTCAGAGATTTCAGCCGAGGCCACCCAAATCTGTCCGGAGCAAATGTTACCCCGATAACCACTGCACCTCCTCCGAGGCCTGCAGCAGCAAGCCCGTGAATGTTGTGAATGTCCGAGGTAATAACAACAACAATGGTGCCGGACCAAGTCAGCAGTATGAATACCCCGGAAATGACTATAGAGAGGCTCATGCGAGCTATGTGGTCTTTGTGACCGAGCCAACTGACAAGAAGAGCGTGCAGAGGCGTGCCATGGAGGTGAATGCAGTAATGCCGGTGGTGCCGACCTATATGAACTGGTCTGAGCAGGAGATCACTTGGAGCAGGAAAGACACACCTCGGATCATGCCGAGCCCTGGAAAGTATGCCCTGGTGGTAGATCCGACGTTGTGTGGGCCTACAACAATGTGAGGTTTACCCGAGTTCTGGTGGACAATGGCAGTGCCATCAACATCATGTACCGAGACACAATGGTGAAATTGGGCATATCGCCAAATCAGTTGATGCCAAGCAGTTGTACTTTTCATGGGATTGTGCCTGGCGTTTCCTGTGCACCCATGGGCAAGATATGGGTGGATGTAGCATTTGGAACCAAGGACAACTGCCGAGTTGAGAGTATCGAGTTCGAGGTGGTGGACTTGGAGAGTGCATACCATGCATTGCTTGGAAGGCCGGCTCTGGCCAAGTTCATGATTTCCACCCATGTTGCATACCTGAAGATGAAAATGCCAGGGCCTAATGGGATCATATCCATCTCGGGTGACTACAAGCGAGCCATTCAGTGTGCCTCGGCGGGGTCTAATCTGGCCGAGTCTTTGGTGATCGCAGCTGAGAAGAAGAAGCTGCATCAAGTGGTGGCAATGGCGCAGTCAACACAGCTCGGCTGTCCGGACTGATGAGCCCGGACTCAACTGCAGCATTCGAGGTGCCCAAGGAGACCAAGAAGATCCCCATTGACCCGGAGCACCCAGAGCATATGGCCATCATTGGGACCGGGCTGGGCGAGAAATAGGAAGGCGAGCTCTGTCACTTCCTCCGTGAGAATCGGGATATCTTTGCATGGTCGGCTAAGGACCTGCCTGGTGTTCCGAGGGAGTTGGCAGAGCACTCTTTATTTGTCAGGCCAGAGGTGAAACGGTGAGGCAACCGACCCGTCGTCTCTCAGACGACCGAAGACAAGTGGTGCTGGACGAGCTGGCTAAGTTGCTTGCAGCCGGGTTCATTATGGAGGTGCTGCATCCGGACTGGATATCCAATCCGGTCTTGGTGGAAAAGAAGAAAGACGAGCCAGCCGTGGTCAAGGTGTGGCGCATGTGCATTGACTTCACTAACCTCAACAAGGCGTGCCCGAAAGATCCATTTCCATTACCTCGGATTGATCAAGTGATCGATTCCACTGCTGGTTGTGAACTGTTGTCTTTTATCGATGCGTACTCTGGTTTTCACCAGATACCACTGAACCCAAAGGATCAAATAAAGACTGCTTTTATTACCCCGTATGGGGCGTATTGCTATCGTGTCATGTGTTTTGGTCTGAGAAATGCCGGGGCAACTTATCAGAGGTGTATGCAGAAATGCCTGCACTCTCAAATGGGCAAAAATGTGCAAGTGTATGTCGATGATATCGTCATCAAAACTAAGGAGAAACGTACTCTCCTCGAGGATCTCGAGGAGACATTTGTGAATTTGAGAAATATCGGTTGAAGCTTAACCCGGACAAGTGCACCTTTGGTGTCCCGGCTGGAAAGTTGCTCGGATTCCTGGTGTCTAGCCGAGGTATCGAGGTTAACCCGGCCAAGATCCGAGCTATTGAGAACATGAAGTTACCGAAGTGTTTGAAAGATGTGCAGAAATTCACAGGGTGCCTAGCCTCGTTGAGCCGATTTGTAGTCGGCGGGAGAAAAAGCCTTACCTTTGTACCAGCTCATGAAGAAAAGTACCGGGTTTACATGGACCCCGCAGGCCGACGTGGCGTTCAATGAGCTGAAAAAGATGTTGTCCACTGCCCCGGTGTTGGCGTCACCATTGCACAATGAGCCGATGTTACTTTACATTGCGGCCACAAACCGAGTTGTAAGTGTGGCAGTGGTGGTGGAGCGCGAAGAAGGTGGCAGGTCGGTGCAGAGACCGGTGTATTACTTGAGCGAGGTGATCTCTACCTCGAAGCAGAATTACCCTCACTACCAGAAGATGACGTATGGTGTCTACCTGGCGGTCAAGAAGTTGAAGCATTATTTCCAGGAGCATCCCATGACGGTGGTGTGCGAAGCTCCAATCTCGGAGATCATCGGGTGCAAAGATGCAACTGGCCGAGTTGCCAAATGGGCGATTGAGGTGTCTCCATATGCACCACATTATGAGAGAAGAGATGCAATTAAATCCCAGGCGTTGCCGGACTTCTTTTGTGATTGGGCCGAGATGCAGTATGAGCCACCCAGGCCGGACTATAATTATTGGAAAATGCATTTTGATGGGTCCAAGACAAAGATCGGGCTGGGGGCTGGAATAGTCCTCACCTCGCCAAAGCGAGATCAGCTGAAATACGTGCTGCAGATTCATTTCTCAGCATCAAACAATGTGGCGGAGTATGAGGCCTTAATCCATGGCCTCAAGGTGGCAAAGGAGATCGGTATCCGGCGATTCCGACCTGGTGGTGCAACAATCTTCTGGAACTTGGGATGCTCTGGATGCCAACATGGCGTTATATCGGTTCCATGTGCAAAAGATATCCGGGTTCTTTGAAGGGTGTGAGTACAGGCATATACCTCGGCAGAAAATGATGCTGCCGACGTGTTGTCAAAGCTCGGTTCATCGAAAGAGGCAGTACCACCAGGGGTAGCCCTGAATCACTTGAGAACTCCTTCAATCAAACCTTCTCCTGAATCCGAATCTATTTTCATCCCGGCGGAGCAAGAGCCCGGACCTGTTCCAATGGAGGTAGACGTCGGTGCGTTTGGTCGGACCCGGGGACTGCGTGGCAGAGCTCGGGGACTGCGCACCGAACCTCGGGGACTGCTCATCAAGACTCGGGGACTGGTCGCAGGATGGTGGAGGAAATAATGGAGGAGATTATGGTGGCCGAACCAATGGAGGTGGACGAGAATTTTTCCTTTGCACCCAGTGCCGGAGTGGGCGGAGCAAATCATGAAGTTCATAACGGAGGGAAGCTTGCCAAGTGACACAACCGAGGCTAGGAGAATCAAAGGAGGGCCAAGGCGTACACCATCATCAACAAGGAGCTCTATAAAAGAAGCGTAACCGAGGTGTTGCAACGGTGTGTCGAGCCAGCTGAAGGCAAGGAGATGCTTTTGGAGATCCACCAAGGAGAGTGTGGTCATCATTGCAGCACAAGAGCTCTGGTGGCCAAGGTGTTCAGGCATGGGTTCTATTGGCCCACTGCTCTTGCTGATGCAGAGGCCATAGTCCGGAGATGTGAAGGATGCCAAAGGTTTGCCAAGCAAACGCATATGCCAGCCTCGGCGCTCAAAACAATTCCTATCACTTGGCCGTTTGCGGTATGGTGTTTGGATATGGTGGGAGAGTTCAAACCAGCCCGAGGTAACATGACGCACATACTGGTGATGGTGGACAAGTTCACCAAGTGGATCGAGGTGAAACCAATCCGGAAGTTGGATGGTCATTCAGCAGTGACTTTTTGAAGGAGATCATTCTGCGATATGGTACCCCCATAGCATTATCTCGGACAACGGCACGAACTTTGCTGTTGGAGATTTGCTCGGTTTTGCATGAACAAGGGAATCCGGCTGGACATAGCCTCGGTGGCACACCCGGAGTCTAATGGACAAGTGGAAAGATCAAATGCTCTAGTGTTGGCCGGCATCAAGGCTCGGCTCATTGAACCACTGCTGAAAACGCCGGGGTGTTGGATAGATGAGATACCAGCAGTACTGTGGGGTCTAAGGACCACGCCAAATCGATCAACTGGCTATACGCCATTTTTTATGGTCTATGGGGCAGAAGCTATGCTACCCACTGACATCGAATATGATGCGCCCAGAGTGGCAATGTACACTGAAGCCGAGGCAAAAGAGGCTCGGGAGGATGCAGTAGATCTGCTTGAGGAAGCTAGAGAGTTGGCCTCATCTCGGTCAGCAATATACCACAAGGTCTCCGACGTTATCATAGCCGGAGTATCAACCCTCGTGTGTTTCACGAGGGAGATTTGGTGCTGAGGTGGTGCAGCGCAAGAAAGGTCGGCACAAGTTGTCACCTCCATGGGAGGGACCGTTCATTGTGACCGAGCTCTGCTCAATGATTCTACTATCTAATAGATGCGCAGGAACCAAGGGAAGATGGGCTGGACAACCCCGGATCAGAGGTCAGGCGACCATGGAATATAGCTCTACTCCGACCTTTCTACTCATGAAGGCGCAATGTATGTACCTCGGTTAATCCTTAATGAAATGTCGGCACTCCGAGGTTGAAGCTCGGGGACTGCCTCGCTCTTGTGCTTGTGTTTTATTTCTGTTTGTCATTTCGTTCATATGCCGAACTATTTTGAACCTCGTCTCAAACTTCAAGTAATGTATGCTGTGTAACTAATCTTGTGACTCGACTGACGAACGCCGAAATGGTAGTCAAGAGCAAAGATGAAAAAACGTGGGAAACATGAAAATGGACTCGGGGACTCGGTCCAAAAATATAGTTCGGCATGTGTCGTTTACTAACCCCTGTCTTTACCTTTCGTTTATGTCGGATGATTTTGAAACACACTCGACATTTGCTAAGTACTGTATGCTATAAACAACAATCTTGTGACTCGACTGTCGAACGCCAAAATGGTAGACAAGAGCAAAGAATGCCAAGTATAGTAAACACGAAAGTGAACTCGGGGACTCGTTCCAAAAGGGTTCGGCATAAATTCTTAGAAAAGCATGGTTCGGATAGCAAGATAATAGTACTGGTAGCAAGGCAAACTACTTAAGGTCTGTTACATCTGCACCCGGCATACCGGGGATTTAATGTTTTTTGAGACAAGTTCAGGCCTCGGAACCAGAGACCTCGGTCGCGGAAGTGGAGCAGGGCCTCGGTCGCGGAAGCAACCTCGGTTGTTGGAGTGGATGCCGGGGTGTCCGTCACGTCGGGGAGATCACCTCGGTGGCTACGGCTTTGCCGGACTTGCCCTTGGAGTTCGGAGGTTCGTCGAAGCTGAAGTCATCATCAGAGCCTTCAGCCACCTCGGTTGTTTTGCCGGCCTTGCCCTTGGAGCTCTCAGGCTCGTCAAAGTCAATTTCCTCGCCTCAGAACTTTCTTCACCGGACTCTGCTTCCTCGTCCGAGCTCTCTTCGTCCTCAGAGTAGAGGCGCCCGTCATCAAAGGTCCGGGTGTTTGCATAACTAGCAAAGCGGTCGGCTGCTGCTTGGCGTTTCGCAATGCCATCAGGGGTGGAGTTCCAAGGAGAGCCCCTGCGCAGGGAGGTAACCGTGTGGATCTCAACATCTTCATACCAGGACAGCACGAACACCAGGGCCTTGTCCGCTCCAGCCCGAGCTGATGAGCATCTCCACTCCCGAAGTCTAGCCTCGGCTCCTTTCAGCTTCGTGGCGAGCTCGTCGATGCAAGTGGGAGTCTTGACCTTGGGCCAGAGGGCACGGTGGACCTCGATGGCAGCATCAACCAGCTTGGTTCCAATGGCCGGAGCGGCCTGATCCGAGCGTTAAGGGCAACAAGGTGGTCCTGGATATCCCAGCTTTCGCTGAGGTTTCTGTCTCAGCCCTCTTTGCCCGAGCTGCTTGAACTTCGCGGATAGCCTTGTCCTTGGAGTGCTCGAAGTTCTCTGAAGAAGACAAAAAGGCTGTCGCTGAAATAAGGCATACGGTGGCACGGGTGTAGGTCGGCAGAAAATAAGGAAAAGGGGAAAGAAACTTACTGTCCATTTGGTGATTAATCCGAGCGAGCTCGGACAACCAGCTTTTCGAGATAGCTCGGAGGGCGGTAAGTTCGGCTTCGGCCGAGGTGGCGCGGCTCTCCAGGGTCTTGGCAAGCTCTTGCTGCTGTTCGGCGGCCTGGTCCTTGACCTTCATAGCGTCCTCCACAGCAGTTTTGGCTTCATTAGCCCGGTTCAGCTCTTGTTGCAGCCGAGCTATTTCATCCTCGGCTGTCTTCAACTTGGAGGCGTAATCTTTGTCGCTCTGCTCCTTGCGGATAGAAGAGTCCGGTGAGACTTCTTCAATCTGTTGTGATCCAGCAGGAGGTTCTTGAAGATCTTGGTCCGAGCATTGTTGCACTCCTGAAAAAATAGAGAGATCAGTTCGAGAAATCCGAGGTATTTCTAGCACCCGAGGCCCAATTGAGTCCCGGGGACTTGGCATTGGCCTCGGGGACTCAGCATGGGAGAAATGACAAGTTTTTGAGATTCAAGCCGAGCAATTTTAACTCGGTGGAGTGTCAATTGCTCAACCCGAATCTCGGGGACTGGGAATAGTGTATGTTTGTCATTTGGTTTCAAAGGAAGAAAGAGAGTTGCGTAAAGAAACTTACCGAGGCCTTCTTGCTGCAGTCAAGGACCGCAGTCTGCATGTTGTAGATAGATTGGAGCACGGCGCTAGGTCCAACTGGATGCTCAGAGCTCGGGTTGGAGGAGACCTCGGCAGTGTCAGCCGAGTTCCAGTCCATATCGTAGTGCTTCTCCGAGCCTAAGCTGTTCCCGCTCTTGGTCCGGAGTTGCCCGACCTCCCAGCTGCTGATGTTCGGCTGGATGGTAGCAGCAAAAGAGCTCGGGAGGTGGCGACCTGAGAGCTCGAGGGCGCGGTCTTGGTCAAGGTGGACCTCGGCGCAGAAGCGGGAACATGCGGCACCAGTTGGGTGCTCGCAGCCTTGGGGCCCGGTGGCGGTGGCGGCATTGGAGTTTGCTGTGGCTGTTTGGGGGGCTCAACAACTGGAGCTGAATCTTTCTTCTGCTTCTTCTGCTGCTGTTGCTGCTGGTTGCGCGCAGCTTGAGACTTGGGGGAGAGCCGAGGCTCCTGCACGGTCTTAGCCGGAGTCTTGGCGCGATCTGTCTCCGCATCCTTCTGAGGAGGCGGAGGAGTCTGATCTCGGCGGGGAGCAGAGTGCCCCAGGCCGGAGTCAGAGCTCGGCGGTGGAAGTTCGGCGGAGGAGACGCGCACCGGGGAGGAGATGGTCTTCTCCGGGCTGTGAGGTCAATGGACCGTTCTGGAGGAGAGGCTCTGGCGGGGCTGCCGAGGTTAACCTCGACCTCGGTGTCTGAGCTTCAACCACTGGAGGCAGTGGTGAGTGTATCGAGCTGTGGCTCTGCTTGATCTGCCGAGCCGGGCTAGACGAAAAAGAAAAGATTAAGTTAGAGTATAAAAAACTTAACCTCGGAACAGCGTGAAAGGTAAAAAGGAGCAAGGTGACTTACGCATCTTCCTCCACGGGGCCTCGCTTCTTGTGCCTCGCCGAGGTCTTCTTGGCACGCTTGGCTTTGGGCGCCGCAGTCTCCGAGGTCTTGGAAGCCTCGGCATCCGAGGTACCAGGTCCTGAGCGCTTCCGGGAAGCTGCAGACGCTGGATGAAAGTTCTTATATGTTGGAGGAGCATATGAAATGGGAATAACGTTGACAGGTTCCAGAATTTGGCAATCATCATCGTCATCATCGGGCCAATCCTGGATAGACGATCGAACTGGTGGGCGGTGCGAGGTGAAACCACGAGTCTTACCCGAGGTGGCCTTGGGAATGGGGAGGTGATCCTCATTGTCCGGATCTTCAACCTCGGCGGCGGCCGGGACAGGCAGGTCGGGAGTCCACTCCTTAGAAGAAAGGGGGCCATCCTCGATTTCCTGTCGAGTGAACTTCTGCAGAGGTGGCAAGGTAAAACCGAGTTAGCACAAGAATCAATACAAGGCCGGGGTGAAAATGAAACCGAGGAATATTTTACGTCGGGTAAAGTACACTTACTTGAGCTGGAAGGTGATCTCGGTCATAGGGCTTGACACCCCATTTCCACTTGTCGGGCATGGTGGTCTTGGCGATGGCCGGATGCGCCTCTTCACCTCGGAGTCATCAAGTTCAAAGGTGCTGTGGCGAGTGGGGTCGTAGCGGCCACTCATATGGCAGATCTTATGGGCCCGCTCTTGTAAAGGGCTAACTCGGCGGGTGATCATGGTGCGCAAGATGTCATCTGCCCCCAGCTTTTCTCCTGGAGGACATCATGTTTGGTGGATCAGAAGAACCTCGGGAGCGTCGGGTGCAGGCTCATAATCCCAGTTGAGTTGGGCAGCGGGGGTTCCAATGGTGAACTCCGGCAAATTGATGAGTCTTCGGCCCGGGTTCTTCACATAGAAGAAGGAGCGTTGCCATTTGCGGCAGGAGTCCAGGCCCTGGATCCGAGGAAACTCAGAAAGGCGCCGAGGTGAAATCGAGGCCGCCCCGCAAGCAGTCATCTCCTTGTCCACGACCTTCTTGTTCGGGACACTTTGCTTCTTCAGCTGGAAGTACTTGGCCCAGGACTCGATGCTTGGCCATAATCCGAGGTAACCCTCGGAAAAGGTCGCGTAGGCCGAAAGTTGGAGGATGGCGTTGGCGGGCAGGTGGTGTGGCTGTAGTCCAAACTTGTTCAAGAAATCCCGGAAGAATTTCCCGGCCGGGAGCCCGAAGCCACGTTCAAAGTGGTCCAGGAAGACGACCCTCTCCCCGGATTCCACCTCGGGTTCGATGTCTCCTTTCTTCGGAATCCGGCAGATGAGTTTAGCCGGGATCCGCCGTGAATCTCGGAGCCATTTGATGTCGACCTCCGTGACGTCGGATCCCTCCCAGCTACCTCGTTCTCCAGGCGCTCCTTCCTCGGCGGGATCCGAGGCAGAAGACATGTTGAAGCTTTCCTGCAGAAGAGGGAGGTTCAACGGGGTAAGTACCTCGGACAGTTCAGGATAGCCGGGGTAAAATACCTCGGATCATTCGAGACAGCCGAGCTAAAGAATTTAGGCGGGAAACATGTTTCTACCATGGCGGGATACTAGCAAAGATCTACCGGTGAGCTAAAAAGGGAGATAAATTCGAGTTCGTCAAGGGGCAAACCTAAGAGGACAGCACGGGTGCGTCTGAGATAAATCTAGATGAGATCTAAAATGCACTAAGAGGGCTCGAGGGGATCATCCAGTTCATCAAGATCTTAGGGTTCGTCAGGATCCTCGAGTTCATCGAAGGATGAACTCATCCACGGCCATGGAGGGGAAGCAAGGAACTCACCGGTGAGGTACCCGAAGAACGCGGAGGATCGGCGATGAGTCAACGGCGCACGGCGCAGTGCGCGTACTCCGGTGCGGCGTGGCGCTTGACGGCGATGTGGCGGCGCAAGGCGCGGTGTGCGTCACCAGCAGGGCTCGACGGCGGCGCTGGAGGCAGAGGGCGCGGAGCAGTGGGCGAGTGGGGAAGAAGAAGATGAAGGTACCCCTGGGACCCTATTTATAAGCCGCGTGCGGTAACGGCGTGCGGTAACTGCGCACCACCGCGCGGTTATCGGGGAAACGTGGGATCGTGTGCGGACGGCGGAGCGGTTGCGCAGTTGGTGGCCGCACGATCGGCCACATCGTGGGCCGCAGAGTGGCAACCGCCAGCCTCGGATTTCCTGTGCTGGTCAGCGCGAGAATTGAGGAGTCGTGGGCGGTCAAGTTGGTCTCGCACTTGAGTGCGCAGGTGCGCTGTTTGGTGGGTCCGGCTGACGAGGGCGGCGTGTGGTCAGGACCTGTCTTTCAGAGGTCCGGGGTTCGAGGTCCGGGCAGAGATTCTTCGCCACGTGCCTCGGAAGATCTTGGGGCAAGATTGTGCTGAGTCAAACAGCTCGGAAAGTTCAGATTGCAGATCAACCTCGGATTAAATTATGGTCTGTGGGAAGTACCTCGGCGGAGCTATTTTTAAGGTCGGTTTTAGAGGTGGTGCCTTGCTTGTTTTAAACCTGCCACGGCCCTCCATCCGAGGTCGTAGGACCGCACCAGCTTCGGGGACTAATGTCGGGGGCTACCCCCGGGTAGGGTCAAGGCTTGGTATAAAGATGAGTTTAAAGACATGCCGACGTACGGAAAGGGCCGACCTGCTTGGGCCTGGGAGAATCCGAGCTTCACCTTGACCTGGAGAGTTTAAAGGCCGACCTATCTTGGCCCAGAGGGATCCGAGGTATCCCGTCGGCCTGGGCCGAGGTTCACTATCCGAGCTATGTTCAGCCGACCTAACTACCTCGGTGCTATGGTCTGTATGGTGAGTGCAGGAGAAGCTGTCCGAAGGAAGTAATGTCCGAGGTGGTCAGTTCTTAAGTACAAGACCCAAGGTAAGGAGCGGGAGCAAGACCCGAGCTAACCAAGGCAGGAGGCCGTAGGTCGGGCAGGAGTCAATGCTCCTGTCACTTCTAGCCGGGTACAAGAGCGCCTGACGCGGGAGCGTCTGTCACGGAGCCTGGCAGAGGCGTGCCCCGGGTTCGGCGGGGCTGCACGTCTCTGACCGCTGACCACGCGGGTCTGGGAAAAGGCTACGAGGTAGCTCTGCCAGGCCACGTCCTGTCTCTGTCAGAGGAGACATGCTAGTTCTGCCGTTAGGCAACAGGAGATGGGCAGGCCACGTCTTGTCCCTGACAGAGGTACGGTGGTGACCGTTGCAGAGGCATGGCAATAGTGTTCAGCGAGGGGCACAACGGTAACCCGGTTGGCCTATATAATGGGCTTCTCCCCCTCCTGCTAGAGGACCCGACGGACAGATCAATCAACAGAGAAAGAAAGAGAGAAAGGAACCTCGGAACACCCGGAAACATCTCGGATCTAGCTCGGAGTGCCTTCTTCCTCCCGTGTAGCGCCATCTTTTACCTCAAGTTCTCACCATTGTATCATCATACAGCTCGAGGAGCAGCTTGTACTTGTCACTTTGAGCTATACACTGAGTAGGATAGTGCTGCAGTAGGGGTGTTACCTCCGCAAGAGGGCCCCGAAGCAGGGTACATCGTGGTGTGCTTTGTGTTCTTGGTTTCTTGTTTCTTCGTTCGTGTTCTTGCATGTTCTTGCGTGTGCACTTCTTGAGTGCATATACCCTCCCCGGATTCCCCCAACGACCATTCGGCCCCATCTTAGCCATACCTATGGCATCTGCCGTGATCCCACCACGACAGTTGGACATTGTTTTGAACTGCCAGTTGACCAATCGATATTGGTTCTAGCGCCGGCTGGACCGACTTTCAAGCCGACAGACAGTTGACCTACGAGTTAGAGCGGGGGTTGATGTCTTGTACCCTTCCTCCACCTCCCTATGCTATAGATAGAACCCCTCATCCTCGGCCCAAGGGTTAGACTTGACCTAAGACTATATTTGTTAAGCTTTGCTCCTATTTTTTCCCTTGTGGAACCCTAATTCCTCCTATGGAGACCTCTCTATGTAGCCACTCAGTTCTCATGAGATTCAAGTGGAGCAGATCAATCTTCCATTGTGGTTCTATTGATTCGGTGGACCGTCGAGAGAGTAAGCGGTTTCAATTAAGAGTTGTGTTGGCCTAGATTTAGAGAGTCAGAGGCGGCTCTCGGAGTTTGTTACCGGTTGAATAATCCTTGCAGGTGTTGTTAGGCATCTCCTCTGTGTTGTTTTGGTTTGCTCCCTCATTTGCCAATGTTCCCCATTTCGTGTTCATCGTTCCCGACGTCGAATTTGTTCAAATCGGGCCCCTGACCTGCATCATATGGTACCAAGCTCTAGGTTTCCACAAATTTGACATGTTTCTCCCTCAAATCTACCAAAAATCCCATCAAATTTCTAAAATTCCCAAAAATAGCTCGAAATTGATTTTGGATCGATCTCTCAAATCGTTGAGTTTGTCGTAGTTTTGATCCATTAATTTGATGCTTAAGGACTCCATTCATCTTTGTTTGCGTTCTCTGAACCTTGTTTGGTCAATTTGACCACGGATTTGAGGATTTTCGACTCTCCACTCAAAGAAGACATCGGTTGCATCTCGTTGAGCCGCTGGTCAAACTGAAGTTTGTCGGTTCGAGCACCTGTCAGACCGGCTGATATCGGTCTCAGCGTCGCTTGATGACGTATTATTGTCCTTCGGCTTCCTGGGTTAAGGCAGCCCCGATCACTTTTTCCTCAACAGCAATGTAAAGTCGAAAAGGCTGACCTCGAGCCGGCTTCCTGAGAACTGGAGGAGTAGATAGGCAACTTTTTACCTTGTCAAATGCCTCTTGATGCCTTGCCCCCCAGGTGAATTCACCATCGTTCTTGAGCCGAACGACGCATCAACTTTTCCACAAGTTGGCAATGAATCTCCTCAAATAGTTTACCTTGCCCAGAAATTTCTGCATGTCCTTTTGCAACCCGGCGCCTGTATTTCTGTATGGCTTCAATCTTTGCCGGGTCAACTTCTATGCCATGTTCATGTATGATAAAACCAAGGAACCACCCAGCCGACATGCCAAAGGCACACTTCAAATGATTCATCTTGAGCCCGTACTTTCTCATTCTTTCAAACGCCAGCCGCAAGTCGGCCAAGTGATTTGACTCGCCGTCCGACTTAACCACCAAGTCGTCAATATACACCTTCAGTACGACTCCCAGAAGATCATGAAATAGCAGGTTCATCGCTCTTTGATATGTGGCCCCAGCATTTTTCAACCCAAAGGTCATCACAGTCCATTCGAACAAGCCAACAAAGCCTGGGCAGCGAAACACTGTCTTAGCCGAATCTTCTTCAGTCATAAGTATCTGGTTGTAACCTGCGTTGCCATCCAAGAAGCTGATAACCTTGTGACCTGAGGCTTCATTGATAAGCATGTCGGCTATTGGCATAGGGTATTCATCCTTTGGCGTGGCTCGATTCGAATCTCTAAAATCTATACACGCCCTGATCTTGTCGAATCCTTTCTTCTCGACTGGCACAATGTTGGCTATCCATTCGGCATATTTTCAAGCCGAATGAAGTTGGCTTTCAAAAGCCGGTCTATTTCCGCCTTAATCCGATCATAGATCATTGGATTAAACTCGCGAGTTGGCTGCTTGTGTGATCTGAAGCTGGCTTTAATAGGCAACTAATGTTCGACCAACTCTCGCCTTAACCCAGTGATGACGTGAAACACACGTTCGTTGGGAGACCCCAAGAGGAAGGTATGATGTAGTCAGCAGCAAGTTTTCCCTCAGAAAGAAACCAAGGTTATCGAACCAGTAGGAGCAGCAACTCTTCAGAAGGTTGTCAACGGCGCCAGAAAAATAGCTGTTGCAGGGAGTCTGGACTGTTGACGTGGAATCTGCACACAACACAATCAAACTACTTTGCCCCAACGAAACAGTGAGGTTGTCAATCTCACTGGCTTGCTGAAAACAAAGGATTAAACGTATGGTGTGGAAAATGAGTATTAAATTGCAGAGAATGAAAAAGGAACAGTTTGCAGTTTGTGGTTGTTTAATCAGTGTAAAAGAATGGACCGGGGTCCACAGTTCACTAGTGGTGTCTCTCCATAAAAGATAACTAACATGTTGGGTGAACAAATTACAGCTGGGCAATTGACGAATAGTGAGCGCATGACAATGCATATACATGACATGTTGACTACTATGATATTTAATTGGGCATTACGACATAATACATAGACGTTATCCAACAGCATCTATGACTAATAATCCACCGCCGGGTTGTCATCCGAGTCCCCCGTTGGTATTAAGTTGCAAGCAACGGATAATTGCATTAAGTAAAGTGCGTAATGTAAACAAACACATATGTCCGTGGACATAGCATCGTTAGGTTATCCCTAGTGGCAACAGCACATCCACAACCTTAGAACTTTCTGTCACTGTCCCAGGTTAAACGGAGACATGAACCCACTATCTAGCATAAATACTCTCTCTTGGAGTTACAAGCATCTACTTGGCCAAAGCATCTACGAGTAACGGAAAGCATGCAAGATCTTAAATAACATATAAGATAGATTGATAATCAACTTGACATAATATTCAATATTCATCGGATCCCAGCAAACACAACATGTAGCATTACAATAATATGATCTTGATCATGTAGGGCAGCTCACAAGATCTAAACATGATGGCACAAAGTGGAGAGACAACCATCTAGCTACTGCTATGGACCCGTAGTCCAAGGATGAACTACTCACGCATCACTCCGGAGGCAGGCATGGCGATGTAGAAGCCTCCGGTGACGATTCCCCTCTCCGGCAGGGTGCCGGGAAGAGGTTCTGAACCCTCCCGAGCTAGGGTTGACGACGGCGGCGTCTCTGGATTTTCGTGGATATTTGCTCAGGTACTTAGGGTTTTCGCGTCGGGGGGAATAAGTAGGCGAAAGGGCGGCGGCTGCGGACCCCCGAGGGGCCCACACCACCCTAGGGCGCGGCAGAGGGGGGCCCGCGCCCTAGGTGCGTGTGGCCTCCTGGTGGCCCTCCTCTGCTGCTCCTTCGCTCCGTCAGGTGTGTTCTGGAAAAATAGGGACCCCCGTGTAGTTTCGTCCAATTCCGAGAATATTTCCAGACTAGCTTTTCTGGAATACAAAAACAGCAGAAAACAGGAACTGGCACTTCGGCATCTTGTTAATAGGTTAGTCCCAAAAAATGTATAAAAGTGATATAAAGTAGATGCAAAACATGTAGCAATTGGTATAAAACAAGCATGGAACATCAAAAATTATAGATACGTTTGAGACGTATCAGCATCCCCAAGCTTAGTTCCTACTCGTCCTCGAGTAGGTAAACGATAAAAACAAAATAATTTTTGAGGTGACATGCTACTATCATAATCTTGATCATATAATATTGCAAGGCACATGTAAATGAATGAAGTGATCCAAGTCAATGGTCTATAATTTGCTACCAAATAGATAATGAGTAAACAATGAATCACACAAGCTAAACGTTTTCATGAATAGTACTTTCGAGACAAGCATCAAACAGTTTTGCATAAGTGTTAACTCATAAAGCAATAGTTTCTAACAAAAGGTATTTAATCAACACAAAGGAAGAATTTAGTTTCAGCATTTGCTTCAACTTTCAACATATTTATCTCATGGATATTGTCAACACAAAGTAGTATAACAAGTCCAATACATTGCATATAACGCATGTTGTAACAAAGTTGACACTAGTGTTTGCTTGTGGAAGACAGAAAGAATAGGAAAACTGACTCAACATAAAAGTAAAAGAAAGGCCCTTCGCAGAGGGAAGCAGGGATTAAATCATGTGCTAGAGCTTTTAGGTTTTTGAAAGCATATAGAGATTGCATAAAATATTTGATACTCCTCCCAACCTTGCTAACACAAGCCATGGCTAACCGAATCCTCGGGTGCCTTCCATCAATCACATACCATGGAGGAGTATCTATTTTTGAGAGGTGTTTGTTAATTGTCAACGAATGGTAGCGGGTGAGAACAGTATTCTACCTGTCGAACGGACTTTTAAGAGCGGCTCCCATGAAGGACGTTATTTCTACCAGCAAGGCAGATCATCCCTCTTTCTCTTTGGTTTACACACATTCAGGTATTTCACTGTTTGTCATTGCTTACTGATGAATCAGGGCAAAAGTGTGAAGAGAATTAATTGGTTAAAGTTGTAATTAATTGGGACTGGGCACCCCGTTGCCAGCTCTTTTTGCAAGTTATTGGATAAGCGGATGTATATGCCACTAGTCCAGGTGTAAAAGTCCACTCGACAAATAGAATAAAGAATAACCACACTAATTCCTCATGAGCTAGTAAACATTGACACAAAAAGGGAATAATAACATTTTGAATAATTTAAAGGTAGCACATGAAAAATTTACTTGGAGTGGCAAGGAAATACCACATATAGGTAGTTATGGTGGACACAAATGGCATGGATTTTGGCTCAAGGATTTGGATGCACGAGAAGCATTCCCTCTCAGTACAGAGTTTAGGCTAGCAAGGTTATGTAAGCAAACAAGAATATCAACCCGTACACCAAGTTTTATATGACAAACATATTGCAAACGTTATAAGACTTCATACCGTCTTCCTTGTTAACCAAACCCTGTTATTAGAAAATATCTAGACCTTAGAGGTACCACCGATGCAAACCAAATTTTCAACAAGCTTTACGGTAGTTCTTCACTAATAGGCTTAACTCATGTGATGCACAATTTAATCATGATCTACTTGTTAACTCAAAACAATTGACAAGCATCAAGTTATCCATTTTAGTGATCTACAAGATTAAGCAAGTTTTTCCTTATACCAATTACCACATGCAACATTTTCTGAACCAACCAAACACCAATCAATTTATTTCATCAACTCTCCAAACAAATATAAGTGAAGCAAGAGAGTACTTTCTACAAAAGAAAGCTAATAGCTCTGACAAGAGATACATGAAAACAAGAGCTAAAAGCTGAACAGCGCTAGATATGAATACTCAACAAATATAAGTGAAGAATAGGAGTATTCTCATGAAAAAGCGGAGCGTGTCTCTCTCCCAATCAAGAATGCTAGGGTCCAGTCAAGCTTTATTGAAAATAAAAGTGCAATACTGAAAATAAAAACACACAGACGCTCCAAGAAAAGCACATATGATGTGAAAGAATTAAAATATAGTTTCACTAGAGATGACCTGATAATTTTGACGATGAAGAAGGGGATGCCTTGGGCATCCCCAAGCTTAGACGCTTGAGTCTTCTTGAAATATGCTGGGGAGATCCATGGGAGCCTCCCCAAGCTTAAGCTCTTCACTCTTCTTGATCCTATTATATCATCCTTCTCTCTTGACCCTTGAAAACTTCCGTCACACCAAACTCAAAGTAGATCTCATTAGAGGGTTAGTGCATAATCAAAAATTCACATGTTCATAAAGACGCAATATGATTTGTTACTTTAAACATTAGCTACAGCCACTGATGTTATGTGAAGCTCTTCCACCCAAAAAAGAATTTCACTCAACACTAGTAAAAGAGAGAATGCGAAAAATAAAAAGGCATAATCTGTCTAAAACAGAACAGTCCGCAAAGACGAATTTTTTCGAGGCACTTACGACGCTCAGATCGAGAAACTCTGAACTAATGAAAGTTTCAGACATTCATAAAGATTACGCACAAAAATTTCAGATTTAATTAACAATCTGGTGATTTTAGGAATTTCGTACAGTGAACAGCAAAAATCTGTTTCTGCGCAGCAATCAAAATTAAGCATCATCTTATCATTAGAGGCTACTCTTGGCACAACAATGCGAGAAAATAAAGATACAAAGGAGTTGCTACAGAAGTAAACAAACTCCTTGACTAATACTGAAAATAAAAGATAATGGGTTGCCTCCCAAAAGCGCTTTCTTTAATGCCTTTTAGCTAGGCATAGTGATTTTTATGATGCTCACATAAAGATGAGAGTTGAAACATAAAAGAGAGCATCAAGAGCATATATAAAACATGTTTAAATCTAACACTCTTCCTATGCATAGGAGCCTTGTAAGAAAACAAGTAAATGAAGCACAAAGTGACTAGCATAGGAAGACAAAACAAGTGCAACTTTAAAATTTTCAACATAAAGAGAGGAGACTTAATATTATTGTGATATATGAAACCGTGTCTCCCTCTCACATAATAACCAGTAGGTTTTAAAGAAACCATCATATAAAAGCAACACAAGAGAAAGCTCAAAACTTTCATGACAAAGAGAGGAAATTTAATAACATGAAGATTTCTATAACCATATTTTCCTCTCTCAAAATAATTTTCAGTAGCATCATGAATAGACTCAACAATATAGATATCACATAAAACATTCTTATCATGATCTATAAACACATAATTTTTATTAAGCTCAAAATAGTGGGGTCATTAAACCACTTTTGACAATAGTAGTAAATTAATATCATTAGGCAATATAGGACCATCATCAAGAGCATTATCATAATAACATTAGGGAGCACATTTTTCCTTTCTGCAATTTCCTTTTACTGAGTCAAGGAGGTTGTTTACTTCAAATTTATCAAAAGGAGATATTTCAATAGAATCATGACATTCAAAATATAGCATTCTTCCTCCTCCAAGCTTGGGGAACTAAAAATAACATTTTTATCAAAACCAACTTCCCCAAGCTTAGAGCTTTCCATGGCATTAGCAATAATGGTGTTCAAAGAATGTATGCTAATAACATTGCTACTATCATGATTGTTATGCAAATAAAGTTCCATAGGCTTTTTAATTTCTCTTCAAACACTCATGTCCCAACTCAAGATAAATTTCATAAAGCTCTCTCATGTTGTTTTCAGCCATAGGACTAGTTTCAAGGAAAGTAACCATTGATAGCAAGTAAAGAGCTAGACATAATAACTCAGAAAAACAAAACTGAAAATAAACTAAATGCAAGTAACTAATTTTTTTGTGTTTTTGATAATTGAAAGCAAACAAGATAAAATAAAATAAACTAAGCAAGACAAAAACAAAGTAAAGAGATTGGAAGCGTGAAACTCCCCTTGCAGAAGACTGCTGTCTCCCCGGCAACGGCGCCAGAAAAATAGTGCTGTTGACGGGAGACAGAGACTTCCTGAAGAACTTCTACTCCCCGGCAACGGCGCCAGAAAAATAGCTTGATGACGTGAAACACACGTTCGTTGGGAGACCCCAAGAGGAAGGTATGATGTAGTCAGCAGCAAGTTTTCCCTCAGAAAGAAACCAAGGTTATCGAACCAGTAGGAGCAGCAACTCTTCAGAAGGTTGTCAACGGCGCCAGAAAAATAGCTGTTGCAGGGAGTCTGGACTGTTGACGTGGAATCTGCACACAACACAATCAAACTACTTTGCCCCAACGAAACAGTGAGGTTGTCAATCTCACTGGCTTGCTGAAAACAAAGGATTAAACGTATGGTGTGGAAAATGAGTATTAAATTGCAGAGAATGAAAAAGGAACAGTTTGCAGTTTGTGGTTGTTTAATCAGTGTAAAAGAATGGACCGGGGTCCACAGTTCACTAGTGGTGTCTCTCCATAAAAGATAACTAACATGTTGGGTGAACAAATTACAGCTGGGCAATTGACGAATAGTGAGCGCATGACAATGCATATACATGACATGTTGACTACTATGATATTTAATTGGGCATTACGACATAATACATAGACGTTATCCAACAGCATCTATGACTAATAATCCACCGCCGGGTTGTCATCCGAGTCCCCCGTTGGTATTAAGTTGCAAGCAACGGATAATTGCATTAAGTAAAGTGCGTAATGTAAACAAACACATATGTCCGTGGACATAGCATCGTTAGGTTATCCCTAGTGGCAACAGCACATCCACAACCTTAGAACTTTCTGTCACTGTCCCAGGTTAAACGGAGACATGAACCCACTATCTAGCATAAATACTCTCTCTTGGAGTTACAAGCATCTACTTGGCCAAAGCATCTACGAGTAACGGAAAGCATGCAAGATCTTAAATAACATATAAGATAGATTGATAATCAACTTGACATAATATTCAATATTCATCGGATCCCAGCAAACACAACATGTAGCATTACAATAATATGATCTTGATCATGTAGGGCAGCTCACAAGATCTAAACATGATGGCACAAAGTGGAGAGACAACCATCTAGCTACTGCTATGGACCCGTAGTCCAAGGATGAACTACTCACGCATCACTCCGGAGGCAGGCATGGCGATGTAGAAGCCTCCGGTGACGATTCCCCTCTCCGGCAGGGTGCCGGGAAGAGGTTCTGAACCCTCCCGAGCTAGGGTTGACGACGGCGGCGTCTCTGGATCTTTTCGTGGATATTTGCTCAGGTACTTAGGGTTTTCGCGTCGGGGGGAATAAGTAGGCGAAAGGGCGGCGGCTGCGGACCCCCGAGGGGCCCACACCACCCTAGGGCGCGGCAGAAGGGGGGCCCGCGCCCTAGGTGCGTGTGGCCTCCTGGTGGCCCTCCTCTGCTGCTCCTTCGCTCCGTCAGGTGTGTTCTGGAAAAATAGGACCCCGTGTAGTTTCGTCCAATTCCGAGAATATTTCCAGACTAGCTTTTCTGGAATACAAAAACAGCAGAAAACAGGAACTAGCACTTCGGCATCTTGTTAATAGGTTAGTCCCAAAAAATGTATAAAAGTGATATAAAGTAGATGCAAAACATGTAGCAATTGGTATAAAACAAGCATGGAACATCAAAAATTATAGATACGTTTAAGACGTATCACCCAGGCATCTCGTGGTATTCCCATGCAAAGCAATCCACGTACTCCTTAACTAGCACGATTAATTTAGACTTATAATCGGCTGCCAATTTCTGCTTTACAAATGTCGGCCTAGGGACAGTGCCATCCCCAATGTCTACTTCTTCAAGTAAGTCAGCCGATGTGAAGCCTTGTCCCAACTTGTCCATATCGGCTGGTTCTTCAATTGCTTCGTACATATCGTTCCTTTCGGCCCGATATTTGTCTAGACGCTTCTGCAGCCACTTGTCGTTTTGATCCATTTACTTGAGCTGCAGCCGATTGCCACCAATCGATTTTAGAGACACTGGCACGAATCCGTCCCTGGTAGCACTCAGGAAGTCGAACCCGGATAGATCACGCCCAGAAAGGCATGTGACATTAGAATGTTGCCAATCAACAATCGATTCGGCTAATGCAATCCACGCCGATTCGTCGGCATGGATGACTTTAATTTCGTCGTCAACCCATTGTACGAGTTGCTGGTGCCTAGTAGACGGAACACACTGGTTAGCATGAAGCCAATCTCGTCCTAGCAGCACATTGTAATTTCCCTGCACCTCAGCAACAAAGAAGGCAGTAGCCAAAGTCTTGCTTCCTACTGTGAGCTCCAAGCTGATAACCCCTTTGGCTTCTACTCCTTCTCCTCCTTCGAACCCATTCTGCACCATGTTCGTCTTCATCAAGTCGCCATTCAGCACAGAATGGCATCAGGTTTACCACAGCGCCGCCATCAACCATCATCCTGGTGACCGGCTTACCACCAATGTGTCCTCTGACGTACAGAAGTTTGAGGTGTTCCACCGGCTTGTCAGGTTTTTCGAAGACAACATTTTTGGGTCCAAAGTTGATTTGCGAAACCTCGCCTTCTTCTTCAGCAGCGCGGAACTCAGCAGGCAAATAATACACCATGTTAATATCCATACCCGTCTGAGTCGGTGTTTCTTCATAGTCTAGAAGATCTTCGTCATCGGTCATATTGCCCCCGTTGGCTCTGTCATTACCGGGTCATCTTCTACCGGCTCCTCCATTGCAAGGTCTTGAATTGCCGACTCCTCCGCTGCCAAGTTTGCCGGCTTTTCCCTTGCCAAAACTGCTGCTTCTACTTCATCTGCCCATGACGAGTAAGTAACAGTCGGCGCATCAGCAGACATTGTGTCATCGCTTGCAGCTAAATCTGGCGCGACTGTTGTTGAAGCCCCATAAGGATTGGCCTAGAGATCCATATTTGAGTTGGCAACATTGGTCGCTCAGCGTTGAATCTGACGTCCCTGGATGGCTCGGTCCTTCTTCTGCCTTCTCCTGATTTCTTGCCCTTTGTAGTTTCCGCCTTTGTGTTTTTGTTATACCTGGTCGACACCACTTTGGCTGAGTGTATTTTGGATCTCGGGGGTGAGCTGCTGCGGCCTGACTGGAGCCAGCTTCATGATCATTGGTTGTTGCCTTTGGCGCGATAGCAAGTATCGGCTCGCTGTCTGCCAGCTCTGTGACCGGGTCCTTCAACTTTAGTACATGAGTTCCAACGATCAATAAGTTGTCTGAAACCAATCCGAACCTTGCACCTTGATCCGCCAATATGATAGTCCCCAGGATACACAAGCCGGCTTTGCATGGATTGTCGGGTTGCTCTGCATTTGAACTCGTCAGTCGGCTTCCTATGCCGACTACTTTCCTCAATAGATGGTGACCTTGGCCGTTTCCCATACTGCCACTGGTGTGACCTTGACCCGGCTTGACGAACGTACTTGTTCAGCAGCATGTCAAAAGTTGGCTTCATCTTCCTCGGTCTATATTCAACCTGGTTTGTCTTCCATCTGCCAACTTCCGGACTCTTGGGCTTGATAAATCTAGGCGACGACTTGTCCGACCGTGGTCCTTGCCCCCGACTGCAGGGTTATTGATGGTAATCTTGATGACTTCACCCCCATCGGGTTGCCGGCTCACTGTAACTTGTCTTCTTATCGCCTTGCTGCCAGCTACTTCCTGGGTTCACCAACAACAACATTAGATTTACTAGTCACCAACCCGTGCCTCCGCACGGGCTATTTTTTTTTTATCGATCAATCCTTTTTTTGCAAGCTATTTATCTTCCTCTGTCCTAGTCAAAACGTGAGTCCATTATTATTCAAAGTTTTATACAAAATAAATGTCATTTAAACTTCAATTCCTATATTTGGAAGTTGATGCAAATGATTCTTATACGTTTTGGAATTAACAAACAGGAATGGCATGCATAAAACTTACGGATATCAAATATTTCCAAATATTTTAATGTTGCATGTTGTAGTTCTATTTGACCGTGAAAAATAGTTTGCAACTCAACAAAAATAACCTAATCATAGAATGCGTAGGAATGTGAAATACAGAAAACAAAGACTCACGCATCGCCCGATCTAACGACTAACGGTAGAAAACTCATCAATCCATCCGACCTAAGTTGGGGTTGAATGAAGCAGGATAACTCCACAGCTGATGCATTATGCATCTTTGTGCTGGTCGGATTACTCTATGTAGCATAATAATATTGCACTGGATGGCCCAAAAATTAGAACCCTGAAATTATGTTGAAATGCTTAGAAGATAACTATACATATCTTAGTGACCCAATGTATGGTGTAGTAGAAAAAGGAGAGATTTGCAGTATTGAAACTGATATCAATGTGAATGTAGAAACATCAGCTATATTCATCATTGCTTCGTTTTGGTATGTGAAGTCAACTGGCTTGTCATCTCTATGATCTTGAGCCCTATTTTGCGAAATTGGTGGTTATCCTTCATAGATTAAGTTGTTAGCCGAGTTATAAACACACGACATACAAAAATCAGTAACTTGAGCTCCAAACTATTTTATAGAATAAATATATAACTGTCGCCAAAGCATGATAAATAAGTGCTTCTATGCTTCTTATAAAAATTGATATTCAGAGATCAGTGATCTGAACCGATGCTTTAAATATAATAATCATAAGCATGGTACATGAATGCTTCAAACCTCCTTATATTATATATTAATTTTCTATTATTCTGAATTTTTCCATATACAATGAACCATACTGACAAACTACTACTGCATATGAGTAATTGTGTGTGAACTTCAGAAGCGGTTTGACCTTTTTGAGGATGAAAAATAAACAAAAGAAGGCAACATAATACTTGCAATTTGCAACAAGAAATAGAGGATAGGATAAATACCACAATTTCCTTATAAGATATAGATTGGGGAAAACTGGAAATGTCAGCCTTCCACGGGGGAACGGCAACAATTAGTCTGATAGTGATATTCAAACAAAATATTATAGAAACCATTAGACAAGATACTAAGAAATCTGAGAAGCTCGTATGTCTAGGCAAACATTTGAAATATGGGCACCATACTTTGATTAACGCTGGAAGAAGGATAATTACATGTAATGCAGTCTTACACATAAGCGAAATTCAGTGGGTCTGTCCATCAAAAGTATCAACTAATTTTGTTGGCTAAGATGGGTAACATAGAAAAAGTAAACCAAAAATTCGGTGTGCCTCCTATAAAGTCCATGTTGCAAACGCACAACAGTACTGCAGGGATTACATGGTTCTGTTGGAGGTGATGCAAAACACTCATGTTGGCTCTATAGTGCATAATATGGTCATGAGAAGTACCAATAGGTAGCCGTGTACGCTAAATTTTCATGATCAGATCATCATACTTTACAGATCAATCGATTTGTTAGAAGCTCGGGTGTCAGATAGAGCATGGATTTAACCCAGTAATTTAATGTGAAGGAGTGACGGGCGACCGGTGTTGTGGATAATTTCCCTAATTACTGAAGTATATATAGAGCTCAATTTCTAGACAACAAAGGGATGAACCATGTAAGTTTTTTTTCTATAGAAAGGAGGGCGAGGCATCCACATACGACTACTATGAGTGGAACCTGGGTGTGCTGCCACAAATCAGAGAAGCGATTCAGCAAGGTACATTCGTGATAGGTATAAATACTATGATTGTTAGATTGATGAAAATTCAATCTTGTGTACACAATATAAAAAACTTATTTACACGTTTATCAATATTTTACTTACAGCCAAGTTGACCTCATCTTGTTTACACACTTGTTGCTATCCACACAAGTAAATATACTTAAGTAGCAAATTTGTTGCATCCTACATACAGGTAAAATCTCCAGTGCAACAACATGAGAGGTTGTTGCATCCTCATACAACTAAATCTCCAGCGCAACAATATGAGAGGTCAATTATAGTAAGGCAAACTAAGTGAAGAGTATTTGAAAAGAAGTTACATGCATGCACATGTCAATTTTTGGCTTGATGAAACGAAATCTTCTCTTGGCATGAGTTTTTGGCTTGTAACCCAATGTATCTTATAAGCATATGTATGTAAGCCGACTGCAACTGAAACCTTTGGTCCTGTGCATGAACCAATATATTATATTTGCTTCCTTCCACACGCAAATCAGAACAATACATAACCACAAATTGTATTATCGCCTACAACTCAATTTCTAAGCTAAAAAACTATATGATATCAACTCATGTAGAAAAATTACCGGCCTCATCAAGGGACGTGCTTGCGGTGACCAATTTCCAGGAAAGGATTGCTGGAAGTCGTGCTTCCATTGCAATGATTGGCAGCAGTTCGAGGAGTGATGAGCGATGCTTCTTAGGCAACATGCAGCATGATCCAACCAAAGCTCTACATAAAGTTTCGTCATCCTCATACACAGGGCCATGGTCCTCTATTGCTGGCAATACGCCTCCAGGCCCGGACGTTTTTGCATGCTGCAGGTAAGAAAGACGCGGATCAGGCTTCTAGTGATGTATCTAGGGTAGAGTACTGCCAAGATTTGCTTGAATTGGAGAAAGAGGGTGGACCGCCGCGAGTAATATCCTCGAGGGTTCCAGCTAGCTATGGAGAGCCGCAACATGGTAGGCGTAGAATCATA
The DNA here is from genome assembly GCA_947311845.1 of Poa pratensis. Lineage (NCBI taxonomy): Eukaryota > Viridiplantae > Streptophyta > Magnoliopsida > Poales > Poaceae > Poa > Poa pratensis. The sequence goes on along the minus strand of CAMZMU010000121.1, from coordinate 1,965,478 downwards.
CCTGCCGGCCGGCCGGCCGGCGCTTGCTGCATGCCCTCAACCCCATAGAGCCAACTACGGTTAATAATCTGCATAGACAGCTACAGGCCTACCTATTCCGAAAGTCCAGGTCGTACGGAGTACGGTGCTGGATGTAGATGAGACATGCGCGCGCAAGGGATTGGAAACCCTAGAGGCCGGGCCAGGCTTCTTTAAAACATACAGACCGCTGGAGTATGACGTGATTGAGCAAGGAGACAAATTAATTAAGGAGATAAATATTTATTTTGCTTCCTTTGCGGTTCGAACCCTGCATCTTGGTGTTTCCTGAACAGATATTACGGACGGAGTCGGAAGAAGTTTGAGCATGATCTGACGGTTATCACCATGTCTTATGTACATCTAATGGTTGTTATTCTTTTACCTAAAGAGTTAACGTGGAGGCTTCTACGGTGCCTCCAATTAGTAAATATAAGAAAGATTAGCGGCTTCGGCCGCCTCTGGCCGAAGTAGAACTTTCTTTCCCTCCAGGTCTAGCACGTTTATTGGAAACGGCTGAGTATCAATTTCCATGACAGCAAAGCTCAATCGTCCATCATTGAGGGCCGATTGGATCTGTCGACGAAAAACATTGCAATCATTAGTAGCATGAGAGAAAGAATTGTGATATTTGTAATAAGCCCGCCGCCTTAATCCATCAGGCGATGGTATAACATGATTGATCCTTATCACTTTATCCTTCAACAAGGCATCAAATATCTTGTCACATTTGCCTACGTCAAAGCTGCATTTTATTTCATCATCCGATTCTTACGAATCGGCTTCAGATCATCACACATGTAAGGTTTGGGCTTGCTGGGCCAAACAAACTTGGCAGAATAAATATCGGCTTCATCACCGGAGTCGGCATCATTTTCGACAATATTAAGCCGACTCCTGTTCATCCGATGTGAGTCTTTTGACTCGTTGACCCGGCTCTTTTGAGCTAGAGCTCTTTCATGGACCTGGCCAACAGACAAAAATTCATGTCCTTCTAACCTCTCTTTTAGGTAGGATCTTAGCCCATTGAAAACCAAGTCAGTCATGTCTCTTTCAGTTATTACCAAACTATAACATCGGTTTCTAGTGTTTCTAAATCTCTTGACGTAAATCGGATACCGATTCATCATGTTTCTGTCTTACCGATGTAAGTGAAGGGATCATATGCAGAAAACAAAAAAAATTCATAACAACCATAACCTTAAACTAGCCAGGTCTATTACTATGTAGATATAAAGTAACGGAGGGAACGGTGTACATACCCTTGTAGACCGTAGTGTCGACGATCAAAAGATCTGTTTCGATGACGACGCATGATGAAGACGGGCGGCGAAGATGGTAAAGACGAACTCCTCCAAGTGCCCCAAGCGTGGCACCTCGCTGAGCTTACACACGTACGGAAAGATGACGACCTCCGGGCTCTGATCCAGCAAAGCAGCGGAAGCATAAGACTTGGACCGGAGAAAACCAGCAGCACAACGGTGTGCGTATGGTGGAGAAAACCTCGACCCGTGCGCAACCCATTTGCGGAGTCACGTCTAAACGGATGAGATAGAGAGAATTTCTGGGGTAAATTTCTAAGGCATGGGGGCACCCCTATTTAAAGGAGGAGGAGGGCTGCAAATCCCCTTGGCTTAGCCATGTGGGACTATTCCCACATGGTGCGGCTTGCCAAGGGGAGCCGCCGGCCCTAGGTGGGCCTCATTTGGCCCACTAGGGTTGCCCCTCCCAATTCGCACCATGGGGGAAGTTTCCCCCTATGGGTCTTTTTCCCTTTGGTCAAGGCCCATTTAACTGTGCAGCTGATGTCTACGCACGCTTCTATTCTTGTAGACAGTGTTGGGCCTCCAAGTGCAGAGGTTTGTCGAACAGCAGCAAGTTTCCCTTAAGTGAATCACCCAAGGTTTATCGAACTCAAGGAGGTAGAGGTCAAAGATATCCCTCTCAAGCAACCCTGCAATTAAGATACAAGAAGTCTCTTGTGTCCCCAACACACCTAATACACTTGTCAGATGTATAGGTGCACTGGTTCGGCGAAGAGATAGTGAAATACAAGTAATATGGATGATTATAAGTAGTAATTGCAATCTGAAATAAAAATGGCAGCAAGCAAACATGTATCAGAACTTGTTGTAAACGGTGTTTCAATGCTTAGAAACAAGGCCTAGGGATCATACTTTCACTAGTGGTATCTCTCAACATTTTAGCACAATTGAACGCAAGTAAGTGCTACTCGGGATTATTCTCCTTCTTGGTGAAACAAGAGTACTATGCGTAGGGCTACAAAAGCACACCTCAAAGTCTGAGTAAACAAACACCACAATTCCACAAAGAATAAGCCATGATAATATCTAAATTATTTATAGAGTCACACACAAGTACCCACACTGTCACCTTGATACCGTGTTGTCACAATGACTCCGGAAACTAGATAAAATCACTTGAGTAGCATAAACATTACATATGAATTCAGCGATACTAGCAATGCTCATGATCACATAAAGATCACACCATGGGAGAGAGAGGTAAACCACATAGCTACCGGTAGAGCCCTCAGCCTCGGGGGAGAACTACTCCCTCCTCATCATGGGAGGCGGCAACGGCGATGAAGATGGCGGTGGAGTCGATGGAGATGGCTCCGGGGGCAATTCCCTGTCCCGGCAGGGTGCCGAAACAGAGACTTCTGTCCCCCGAATTAGGGTTTTTGGTGGCGGCGGAGCTACGAAACTCTTCTGGAGAAATCGTCGATTCTTCTAGGGTTTTCGGGGCAGGAGCAATATATAGGCCAAAGGGCAACGCGAGGGCGTGCACGAGGCGGCCTCACCACGTGGCGGCGCCACCCCCCTACAGGCCGCGCGACGGCATGGTGAGGAGGCCGTGGGCCTCCGCTGGACTTGCCCTTCTGGCTCCGTGGGTCTTCTGCGAAATAGAATTTCTGTAATTTTTCTGGATTTTTCCGAGCACTTTGGTTTTTCGGGCCTTTTCTGCAATACACAGACATAATAAACAGAAACTGGCACTGTGGCATCTTGTTAATAGGTTAGTCCAATAAATGTCATAATATGATATAAAGTGTATATAAAACATGTGACAATTGGTATAATATTAGCATGGATCATAAGAAATTATAGATACGTTGGAGACATATCAGCAGCCTTTAATAATTCCGAAAATAAATAAATAAAAATATATTTAACTATTAACAAAAATGTTCGAAAAACCACGCGCGTTCAGAGAGCACGCTTCGCATCTCCTCCGAGCGATGCACGTGGTGCATGCTGGCGTGTCCCTTTCCTCCCGCGCTTCCTTCCTTGTTCAGCACGTGGCGATCAACTGGTGTGTCGCTCGTACGTGCTTTTGTGTGTATCCCTGGCTGCTTTTGTGTCGTGATTCCTTTTCCATTTTTCTTTTACAATCGAATACAAAAAATGATTTAACTTGTGAACCGTGTATCGAAATTACGATCCGTTTTCAGGAATGGGTTAGTCGCGTCGAGATATTTAAAACTAGATCCCATATTGATATATTTCGACAAACTTTTTTTGTGCACTGCCCGGAGTGTGTAGTTGCACTGTCTTCCTGTTTTTCTGTAGTGCGGTGCAATGTCTTCTCTTTCGCAATGCACTGCCTTCTTTTTCGCAGTGCACTGTCTTCTCTTTTGCGGTGCACTGCTGAAAGGATCGGTATGGCCACCTAGAGGGGGGGGGGGGGTGAATAGGTGCTACTAAATTTTTAGCTCTTTTTCGAATTTAGGCTTGGCACAAAGGTAAATTCTCTAGATATGCAACTACGGTGAATTTACCTATATGACAAGTTAACACTAGACTAAGCACGATACAAGTAAGAACTAGCGAGTAAGGAGTAACCGAATGGGAAGCACGCGGAGACAAGGATGTATTCCCGAGTTCCTCCTTTTTAGGGGAGTACGTCTCGTTGGAGGGGTGTGAGTTTCAAACTCAAACGCCACAAATGGCCTCACCCTATTCTCCGATGAACCTTGCCCAAAAGTTCGGTTCACCTTCCACTATCGGAATCCTTCAAGGCGGAATCCGGAGCCCTTACAACAAACTTGAGGCTCAACCCACAAAAGGATTGGGGGCTCCCAAGCACCACAACACCTGCTACACAAAAGTAACAAGCAAGTAAGTACAACAAGATGCCTAGGTTTTCCTAGTGGAAACCCTAGGCTCGAATCCCTCAAGTGAAAGAGGGGAAATGAAGAACGCTTTGGTGAAGTAGTAGATCCGGGCCTTCTCCTTCAATCCTCCAAAGATCAACGAGTTTGGGTGGAGGGATTGGGAGATCTAGTGATTCTTGAGATTGCAATAATGGTGGACTTCAATTTGGGGCGAGGTAGCTGGCTGGAGGTAGGTGGAGGGGTATTTATACCCCTCCCAAAATTGTAGCCGTTGCAGTCCACTTAGACCGGAGACTCCGATCCAGGAGGGCCGGAGACTCCGGCCTGGGCGGAGACTCCGGACCAGAGGGAGCGGAGACTCCGGCCCCAACCAGAGACTCCGGGGTCACTCCGGACCAACTCCGGGGTCAAGACAGAGAGCGCCGTCTTGTGGAGCTCTTTGCTCCAAAACTTGATGGGCCGGAGACTCCGGCCCCTGAGCACCCCTGAGGCCGGAGATTCCGGCCTAGCCAGACATATTGCAATCTCCTTTTTCCTTGACAATTGTTTCGATGCAAAGTATAAATATTTCTTTTGATTCTTGCATCACTTAACATCAAATTAGATATTTCCTAGTGTTGTTGCCTAACACACAAAACACATAGGGGACATAAAATATGTTCTTTCAATCTCTCCCTTTTTGGTGTTAGATGACAACACTAGGATTTGCAACATAGCACAAAACAAATATCGACATATTCCCCAAAGGATTTGAGAAACTCCCCCTACATGTGTGCATATAAGTAGTTTGCCCTGGAATACAAATGCTCAACATGTAGAAAAAGAGGCAACTCACAAGAAAATTGGAACAAGATAAATTTGCATAAACATGAGACATATCATGAGAAAAGGGTTGAGATAAAAGGAACCATACCATGTGCACAATAATGTAGAATATAGACCAATGCACAATAATTCATCATAATAAACGATATTATCTCAACCATAGGTAATATGAAATCCACATAGTCTCACACCACAAATAGTAACATAGTCTCACACAATAAAAAACCAAAGCAAATAAGTTCAACAACATTAAATGGACACACGCGCAAAGAAATGATAAAGGCACAAGCTTGTGTCCGATCCATGCAAATCCCACGGTGAGAGAGCCTAATAGAACTACTTCTCCCCTTTGGCATAGAAACGCCAAAAGGGGAAAAGAGCGACGCTAACGTGTCCCAAGGAGATCACTCATCCTCTTCATCTTCGTCGGCATCATCACCACTTGCTTCTTGGGTCTCCTCCTCATTGTACGCTTCATCCTCATCATCATCCTCATCATCATCGTCATCAACATCCTCTTCGTAGCGCATAGGAGCCTTGCCGGTGTTGCGAGAAGACGAGGGCATGGAGGTAACATCATCATAGTCACGCCAAGGAAATTCGTCCACCTTCCACTCCTCAATAGGAAGAGTAGTATCGGACTCCGGTGAAGCGTGGTACCTTGGGGCGAGGAGGGGTCTTACCACCGTTGTTGAGCTCGCGCAACTCTTTGAACATCTTGTGTTGGTTGGAGAGGATGTGCTTCCTCTCAACATAGCCCTCATAATTTTCCTTGTGGATGGCAATCCCCATACAAAGCTTTGCCTTTTGCGACCAAGTGAGATGCTTAACTTCATTGTTTACCCTCTCTTTGCCACCACTATTCCATGAGGGAGGAGTGACATTCTTCCTTCTTGCCCTTGGAGCTTCTTCCACCTCTATCTCTTGATAAGTGGCTTGGGGAGTGGTATGAATAGCTAGCACTTGGAGGGTTCCAAACGTGTGTTGCTTGAAGCGAGATTGATTGAGTTGGGGAACCTTCTTGAGGATAAGCTTCATGACATAGGGATCATACATAGGATTCTTCTTCTCATGAATAGCAATGTTGATCTCACACTTGATATAATCCATCACATCAATCTCATACCCATGGCAATTTAGTCCGGCAAGGTATGTCCTGTGGGCATGATGCATGAGGTTGACAAGTGCACCACGGATAGCATCCGTATTCCCCGCTTGGGGTGCAATGCTCCAACGAAACATGCGAATCAAGATGTTTGTAGATGGACTTGAGTCCTCGGGTGGTAGCAATGGCACCCTTTTTAGCACAAAGAGGGGCAAGCAACTTCTTATCATAGTCCACCCCTTCAACATGCATCCTTCGACCAACGAAAATGGAAGCTCCTTTGAACTCATAGCCCAAAATCTGCCCAAACTCTTCAAAAGTTGCATCACATTTGAGAGGGCCTGTCATCCAAGTCATTTGGTGTTCTCCTCCGGTCCTAGCACAAGAGTGGAAAAGAATTGTTGGACCATCTCAATATCATAGTTTTGTTGGGTGGACATGAGATTCTCAAGGCCTAGCTTTCTAGCTACCCAAAGTGCCTCCACAAAGTATTCCTTCTTGGCCAACACTTCAAAGTTCAACGGCTTTTGAGGGCACACAAGGGCTTTTGGGTCCAAGTTGGCATAGATTTCCTTCATGATGAGCTCTTGCTCCTTCCTCCAAAAGTGACCATCGGTTGTGTTGTTGGGCATATCATAGAACCTCTGCGCCCTCATGGTTCTAAAATCCTCCTTGTTCAAGTCCTTCATGGTGGTCATGTTGTCAAACTTGGCCTTCTTGGCCCTTACTTCTCTAAGGAGGGCAGCCTCTTGCCGAACTCTTCGTACATCGGACTCCTTTTGTTGCTTTGCAACACCACACTGCACATATTGGTCGTTCTCTTCATCATAATCCAAATATTCTCTTCCCGACCTCTTTGGTGCTTTGGGTTTGGATGATGATGTGCCCGAATAGTACCTCTTGTTATCTGTGAATAAAGAGTAGATAGGTAGCAAGGAGGTGAGCATACATGTCCATAGAAGCCAAAAGAAGAAACTAAGTTGGAACAATTTTCTAGAAATTTGATCTAGACCGGAGTCTCCGGTCTTAGGGGGGCGAGTCTCCGGCCACACCGGAGTCTCCGGCCCTGGGACTAGAGATCCCGATCTAGGTCAAATGTGCGGGAAATTTGTTGCAACTAGTTCCTAGAGATTGCATTTGCCAGCACAAAGGTTCTACACCAAGAAAAACTAAGGAAACTACTCTCCAAAGCACATCTAGGTTGAAACCCTAGAGAAAGAGAGAAGTTTACCCTTGTCCTTCATGGTGGAGGTCCAACAGAGGGGAGGAAGTTCCCCGGCGGTGGAGAAGTGGAGGAGGCCGGTGGCACGGTAGATTCCGATGATGAGGGCAGCCGGAGCAGCATTTCGGAGGGGAGGCGGCGGCAGGGAGAGCTTTGGGTCGGGGGTGGATGGAAAGTTATGTGAACAACTCCCACCCCGACTCCCTATAGACCCCTGCGAAACTTCCGGGACCGGAGTCTCCGGGATAAACAGGCCGAGTCTCCGGCCATGCCAGAGTTTCCAGTGTTTACTGCGGAGACTCTGTTCGGAGTCTCCGGTGGTCTCACACCGGAGTCTCCGGCCCCTCCAGACCAAAAATTCTAGATTTTGTGGGGGGACATGTATGTTTGCTAGATGAGCAAGTTTTGAGGTAAAAATTGGCTTAGGATGGGAACAATGTCACTGATGGTGGGATACACACTTGGAAGTTGCAAGATCAAATATAAAGGCCAATTCCAAGTGTTTCTCTCAAAAAAGAAATAAAGGTCTAGAAAACCCAAATAAATCGAATAAATCCAAATAAGGTCCAACTCCTCACAAGAGGAGGGCGGTGGCCTAGGCCACCATGTATGAGTATTATGGCGTGACACCACGAAGATATATCTTGGGTTCATAACCACTACTCGTCATTTAAGCTCACAATTCATAGCATGAATATAGAGAAGCAAATGATTACTTGATGTCGGCATAATGGGGGGAGGGATAGTCCAATGTATTAGGACTGCACTCCCCTTATGTCCATGCCTACTGATACGTCTCAAACGTATCTATAATTTTTTATGTTCCATGTTGATATTATACCAATTGTTACATGTTTTATATACACTTCATAGCATTTTTATGCATTTTTTGGGACTAACCTATTAACAAGATGCCACAGTGCCAGTTCTTGTTTTCTGCTATTTTTGTATTCCAGAAAAGCTAGTCTGGAAATATTCTCGGAATTGGACGAAACTTGGACAAAACCTCCTATTTTTCCAACACGAAGACGGAGTCCAGAGGAGACACGGAGGGGAGCCACGTGGCGCCCACACCATGGGGCCGCGCGGCCCCCCCTGCCGCGCCGTGGGGTGGTGTGGTGCCCTCGTGGCTCCGCAGCCGCCGCCCTTTCGCCTATTTATTCCTCCCGACGCGAAAACCCTAGATACCCGAGCCATTATCCAGGAAAAGTTCCAGAGACGCCGCCGCCGTCAACCCTAGCTCGGGAGGGTTCAGAAGCTCTTCCCGGCACCCTGCCGGAGAGGGGAATCATCACCGAAGGGCTCTACATTACCATGCCTGCCTCCGGAGTGATGCGTGAGTAGTTCATCCTTGGACTACGGGTCCATGGCAGTAGCTAGATGGTTGTCTCTCCACTTTATGCTATCATGTTTAGATCTTGTGAGCTGCCTATCATGATCAAGATCATCTTATTGTAATGCTACATGTTGTGTTTGCTGGGATCCGATGAATATTGAATACTATGTCAAGTTGATTATCAATCTATCTTATATGTTATTTAAGATCTTGCATGCTTTCCGTTACTAGTAGATGCTTTGGCCAAGTAGATGCTTGTAACTCCAAGAGTGAGTATTTATGCTAGATAGTGGGTTCATGCCTCTGGTAATCTGGGAGAGTGATAATAACTTCTAAAATTGTGGATGTGATGTTGCCACTAGGGATAAAATAACCCATGCTTAGCTTAAGGGTACGCCGTTAGGTCTAATGCATTTGTTTACTTTACGCACATTACTTAATGCAATTATCCGTTGCTTGCAACTTAATACCAACGGGGAACTCGGTATGACAACCTGGCGGTGGATTATTAGTCATAGACGCTGTTGGATAACGGTCTATGTATTTTGTCGTAATGCCCACATGAATATCATAGTAATCATCATGTCATTTATATGCATTGTTATGCGCTCAATGTTTTGGCAATTGCCCAGCTGTAATTTGTTCACCCAGCATGTTAGTTATCTGTTATGGAGAGACACCACTAGTGAACTGTGGATCCCGGTCCATTCTTTTACACTGATAATACAACCAACTGCAAACACTGTTCCTTTTCATTCTCTGCAATTTACTACTGTTTCCACACCATACGTTTAATCCTTTGTTTTCAGCAAGCCGGTGAGATTGACAACCTCACTGTTTCCTTGGGGCAAAGTAGTTTGATTGTGTTGTGTGCAGATTCCACGTTGGTAATCGTAAACGGCGCCACCAACAACCTTCAGAAGTGATTTCTTACTCCTACTGGACGATTAAACCTTGGTTTCATACTGAGGGAAACTGCTGCTACACTGCTTCATACCTTCCTCTTGGGGTCTCCCAGCGAACGTGTGATCCACGCTATCACCTACTCCTAAACACAATAAATAGTCAAGACATAGGTGTGTATGCAAGATGGTCAAGCCAAGCTTCTTGAATCCACGATATTTAGCTCATTCCTAAAATAAGTGAACCTTGATTCATCAAAAGGCTTCGTGAAGATATTGACAAGTTGATCTCTTGTGGGAACATGGCCTAGCTCAATATCACCTCGGGCAACATGATCTCGAATGAAATGATGACGAATCTCAATATGCTTGGTTCTTAAATGTTGCACCGGGTTGTGGGCAATCTTGATAGCACTTTTATTGTCACATAAAAGAGGCACTTTGTCACAATTGACACCGTATTCCTTTAAAGTTTGCCTCATCCATAACAATTGGTGCAAGCACTTGCGGCCGCCACATAGTCGGCTTCAGCGGTGGAGAGAGATATACAATTTTGTTTCTTGGAAGACCAACTCACCAAGGAAGCACCAAGAAATTGGCAAGCCCCAGAAGTTGACTTCCTATCATCTTGATCACCGGCCCAATCCGAGTCCGTGTACCCACGAAGAGAGAAAACCTTGTCCTTGGGGTACCACAAACCAAACTTTGGGGTATGAATCAAATATCGTAGGATTCTCTTGACCGCCACCTTGTGGCTTTCTTTAGGAGCGGCTTGGTACCTTGCACACACCCCTACACTCAACACAATATCGGGTCTAGATGCACAAAGATAGAGCAAAGAACCAATCATGAAACGGTATACCTTTTGATCGACATCTATACCCTTTGGGTTAAGTTGTAGATGAACCTTGGTGTCCATTGGTGTGCGCTTCTCCTTGACACCTATCATATCAAACCTCTTGAGCATGTCTTGGATATATTTAGTTTGAGAGATGAAAGTCCCTCCCTTTAATTGCTTGATCTCAAAACCAAGGAAGAACTTCAACTCTCCCATCATGGACATCTCAAACCTATCGGTCATAAGCTTTGAAAATTCATCATATTTAGTTGAGCCAAAGATAATATTGTCCACATAGACTTGGCATATGAAAAACTCCCCTTTTACTCTCTTGGTAAAGACAGTGGGATCGATTTGCCCAACCTCAAATCCACGGTCTACAAGAAGCTCTCTAAGGTGCTCATACCACGCACGTGGAGCTTGTTTAAGTCCATAGAGCGCCTTATCTAGCTTGTAGACATGGTTAGGGAGTTTGGGATCCTCAAAACCCGGTGGTTGCTTAACATATACTAATTCTTTAAGTGGACCATTTAGAAAAGCACTTTTTACATCCATTTGTTGCAAGATAAAATTATGATGAGATGCATATGCAAGGAGGATACGGATGGACTCAAGGCGAGCCACGGGAGCATAGGTCTCTCCAAAATCAATGCCTTCAATTTGAGAGTACCCTTGAGCCACCAATCTTGCCTTGTTCCTCACCACCATGCCATGTTCATCTTGCTTGTTCTTGAATATCCACTTAGTGCCTATAACATTGCGGCACTCCTTTGACTTCTCAACTAGCTTTCTCACATTGTTGCGCTTGAAGTTGTTGAGCTCTTCATGCATTGCGTCCAACCAATCCAGATCTTCAATAGCTTCAAAAACTTTCTTTAGTTCCACCATGGATATGTGTGCTTGATGTTCACTAAAAGTTACACATTGCCTTCTAGTCACAACCTTGCTCTTCAAGTCACCAATAATATTTTCCAACAAGTGTTTTCTTCTTTCCATGGCCTTGACATTTCTTGCATGACGACGGGTGTCGATCTCCTCACGAGAGCTTGGAGGAATCTCTTGATCATCTTGGTCATTTGTGTCCCCGTCTTGACCGGAATGATGACCTTGGTCTTCAATGTGCACACCTTCATCACTAGAAGGGGAGGATGGACCTTGGTCTTGATCATGGCTAGCATCAATAATTGGAGAACTTGGTTCTTGCGTAGCCACTTGATCAACTTGAGGAGGGTCTTGAACTTGTTCTTGGCTTGGTGCATCATTTGCTCCACCAGATGGTGCGGTTTCCACTTGTGATGATGAATGCTCCACATGGGTGGAGCTTGGTCCTTCTTGAGGCGCCTCATGGTGGATCTCGATTGGGCGAAAGAATCCCACGCCCATTCGCCTTATTGCATCTTGAGATTCCTCATCATCTACATCACGAACATGAAATTGCGCCACTTGGAGCCGCCATTCTCATCGAACTCCACACTACAAGATTCTACAACGATCCCGAATGACTTGTCGTAGATTCTATAAATGTGGGATTCGGCACTGTAACCAACAAAAGTACCTCTAAAGCCTTAGACTCAAATTTAGATAAACGATAACCTTTGATCTTATAGAAACACTTACAACCGAAAACCCGGTAGTAGGAAATATTGGGCTTGTTGCCGGTAAGCATTTCATATGGAGTGAACTTCTTTCTCGTGCGGAAGTAGAGCCGGTTAGATGTGTGACATGCCGTGGAGATGGCCTCGGCCCACAAGAAAAGTGGGGTCTTGAACTCCGCCAACATAGACCTTGCCATATCCATAAGGGTCCGGTTCTTCCTCTCGGCTACACCATTTTGTTGAGGGGTATACACAGCGGAATATTGATGACGAATTCCCTCTTCACTGAGAAACTCATTTAGGGTGTAGTTTTTGAACTCGGAGCCATTGCCACTTCTAATGACCAATATAAGGACATTGTGTTGACGTTGAACTTCATTGGAGAAGTCGATGACGGCTTGTTGGGTCTCGCTCTTCCATTTGAAGAAATAAACCCATGTGAATCTTGAATAGTCATCAACAATCACCAAACAATACTTCTTCCCACCAAGACTAGGTTGAGGCACGGCACCAAAAGATCAACATGAAGAAGTTCCAATATCCTTGTTGATGAAATGATGGTCTTGCTTGGGTGGGGAGAATCATGCATCTTTCCTTCAACACAAGCCCTACAAAGACGATTGACGTGGGGTGGCCACGGCAAATCCCAGGGTCGAGGTACCCCGGGTTTCGTATAGAGAGAAAACTTGGCGCGCTGGTAGTTCCGTCGGCTGACAAGCAAGGCGATTTACCCAGGTTCAGGCCCTCGGAGGGTAACACCCTACTTCCTGCTTGTCTGATCTGTATATATTGGATGATTACATGGTGGCCACAATGGCGATGGTGGTGATGAGAGACGTGGTCTCACTAGAGCTATGCCTATATGTTGTCTCGTATCGATCTGATCTATGGGGGTGCCCCGCCTGGCTTTATAAAGGGAGCCAGGTAGGGTTTAGGCACGGCACCAAAAAGATCAACATGAAGAAGTTCCAATATCCTTGTTGATGAAATGATGGTCTTGCTTGGGTGGGGAAATCATGCATCTTTCCTTCAACACAAGCCCTACAAAGACGATTGACGTGGGGTGGCCACGGCAAATCCCAGGGTCGAGGTACCCCGGGTTTCGTATAGAGAGAAAACTTGGCGCGCTGGTAGTTCCGTCGGCTGACAAGCAAGGCGATTTACCCAGGTTCAGGCCCTCGGAGGGTAACACCCTACTTCCTGCTTGTCTGATCTGTATATATTGTATGATTACATGGTGGCCACAATGGCGATGGTGGTGATGAGAGACGTGGTCTCACTAGAGCTATGCCTATATGTTGTCTCGTATCGATCTGATCTATGGGGGTGCCCCCGCCTGGCTTTATAAAGGGAGCCAGGTAGGGTTTACAAGAGTCCTAGTAGACTACGACTTGGAGTCCTTGGCTTGTGCTTGAAGTAATAGCTGATACGCCAGGTGGCCTTCGTCTGGGCCGCACCAGGTATACTAAAAGTGGGGGACCCTAAGAGTATGACCACGTCAGTAGCCCCCGAGTGTCTGATCGATTCGCAGAATCGGGCAGAGACTTATAACAGCATGTCGAGCAGGAGTAGTCAATGCGCCAGGTGCGTTGATGATCATGTGATGAATGTATTAACAATGCCTTGAGAGTTGAATCATTTATGAGAAATCCAGTGTAGGTGTAAAAAACCTAATAATAGTAATAAATCCGATGCGATCTATAGAGAGACCGACTTTGAGAAATCCGGTGCGGGCTGCAGAGAACCCGACTTTGAGAATACCGATGCGGGCTATAGAGAACCCGACTTTGAGAATACCGATGCGGGCTGTAGAGAACCCAACTTTGAAAAATCTAGCGCGGCTGTAGAGAACCAGACTTTGAAAAATCCGACGCGGGCTGTAGAGAACCCGACTTTGAAAATTGTGTAGCACTCGAGCCGACGGCGAGTGCGCTCCCGATGGAGTAGTCGAATGAAATTTGAGTTGTCCAACGAAGTGCTCAACTTGGGCTTAGTCTTTGCACCCTTGCTGCATTGTCGGGTATTTTTGACTCGGTAGTACGTCGGGTGCGCGTCCAGTGCTCCGGATGGGAGTAGCCTCGAGTGTCTGGTCGATTCGTAGAATCGGCAGAGACTCATAGTCGAGAATTCATCGAGTGCCTTTAGGAAGAGGTTGTTAGTCGGAAGTACGTCGACTCATGCTCGGTTTTTATTTGTTTGATAGTTGTGAGCCTAGCAGGCCCAACGCACTCGACGGATTGGGGCTGGCTAATTTCTCTAGGGCAAACACCTTGCTAGCTATCGTAGACTGGGGAAGCCTGGCTCAGGCCGCGGAGGTCTTATAGAGCCAAACTCCAGCATCAGTAAATGGGTACCCAACGCGTCCGTCGGGATTTTTCATCATGTCACAGACACGGAAATGTACAGGGTAAGCGCAGCCGGTGCGGGCCTTAGCCCTACTCGACTGATCGGTGGGTCTTATCTTTACACCATGGGTGCAGCATCCGAGAATCATATGCGGCGGACGCATCTCGGGAAGTCTTTTTGCGACTGCGCTAGTCGTGAATTTTGCATGGGGCTAAGTAGCCGAGTCGATGATTTGTTGCGGCCTGTGCGGCATAGCCCCCGAGCATCGGGTGTGGCCAAGGTGAATTTGTTGCGGCCTGTGCGGCGCAGCCCCCGAGCGTCGGGTGCGGTCAAGGTGAATTTGTTGCGGCCTGTGCGGCGTAGCCCCCGAGCGTCGGGTGCGGCCAAGGCGAATTTGTTGCGGCCTGTGCGGCCGAGGCGAATTTGTTTAGCCGGAAGAAGTCGACGCGGTGGACCGGAATCGACGCACCGGAGTTGAGCGGTGTAGGGAGTCGACGCGGCGGACCGGAGTCGAAAAGCGCCAGCCCTCGAGTGTTTACTGCAACTGAAGAAGGTTAGAATTGAAGAAATAAAATATGAAAGTGACTTAGTTGTTCATAAGCGATGAAAATTTATAGACTATCGAGGTCGACTCATCAAAGTGATTGTCGAGTCACGGACTCCGATTTTGTCGAGTCATGGGCGTCGTAGTGGACGGAGTCAATGCCGTGAAGTGGTGCGGTGGAGGGAGTCGACGCGACGGACCGGAGTCGACGCAACAGTGGTTGTGTGGCGGCGGGAGTCGACGCGGTGGACACAGTCGATGTGGCGCTGATGCATGTAAAATGCATACATGAACTTTGCATTATTTTTACTTATATTCCAGTCATATTTGCATCATATAAGGGTTATATCACTGTTTTATAATGATTTTGGGAATATTTGGTATGTTTCCTATTTTTATGGAATTAACCCTGCACAGCAGAAAACCCCTTTTTCCATGTTTTTGACTTTCAGGGACCAAACGACGTCCAAATGACCTAATATTTTACGGGGCCCAATATTTGGAAATAAGAAGACGTATGACAAGGGTATACATCTCGGGTACCCACCGTGAGGGTACCTGGTGCACGTGACGACTAAGACCCAATAGCGAAGAGCCTACTCGAAGCCCAAGAGAAGAGGCCCAAGAAGATGGAGTACCCTCCAAGATTAGACATAGGCATAGTCGGTTTAGACTTTCCTTACGTGTAAACTAGGTCGGTTACGAACTCCCGAGACCCAGCCTATTTAAAGGCTGGGAGGGGTGCCGATCTAGGACAAGCCATACTCGAACCACCAAAGCTCTAGCGAGATCGTCATCTCGCCGGAGCCACCTTGTAACCTCATAATCTCACGATCAATAACAGACAAGCAGGAAGTAGGGTCTTTACCTCCACCCGAGGGGCCTGAACCTGGGTAAATCTTTGCCTCTGCTTGTCAGCCGACGAAACTACCAGTACTACCACGTTCTCTCCCCATAATCTCAACCCTAGGTCCTTAACCATGGGATTTGATGAGTGTACCCTCGTCAATTGGCGCCGTCTGTGGGAAAGAATAGTGCTGGACTCACGGTTTCTTCGGTTCCATCGGAAAACGGCGACTCGCCGATCGGATCTACAAACGGCAACTCGCCGGCTGCATCAACAAACCAGAACTCGCCGACTCAGGCGGCACACGGCAACTCGCCGGCTCACTCGACAAACGGCAACACGCCAGCTTCACCCGCAAAAAGCGCATCGGATCCTCTGATGGATTTCGAGCCACACTCGCCAGGATTCCAGGAGGCCTTCTCCGATCTCGAGTCAGGTTTGGGTTTAACCGTTGGTTCGTTCAATTTTTTCGTCAACAAGCTTGGTGTGCAGGACTTGACGGATCCACGCCAACTCGCGACTTCCGCACCCGAGGCTCCATCGGTTGCGGTTCCTTCGACTGCGGATCCCTCAACTGCGTCCATACCATCGTCGATCCTCCAAGCTTGCTCGTCTGCAACAACCATGTCCACACGAGAGATGCACGAGCTCATCGAAGAACTTCAGGGCGAGGAGGCCGAATCAGCATACCGCACAAACGATCCCGAGCTCGATCTCTCACTCGAGGATAGTTTCGACTGCGGGATCTCCTTCAGCGACTTCGACGAACCGAAACTCATATCGACAACCACGTCGACTCCGAGATCTGCACCAACAACAACAACCTCGACTTCGAGATTCATAACAACTTCGTCGACGCCGAGATGAGCATAGGCGATGAAGGCATCGACAGCGAGATCCGTCCAGACGGACCACTCGACGGGCATATCGACTCCGACATGAGCCTTGATGACGATGTCGAGTCCATGACGGGACTCGAAGACACACATACATACCCTCGGGTGATACCCCAGCAGGTCTACGTCGCCATCGCCGCAGAATCATCAGATGCTGCGGCCAGCCGCAGGCCTACAGAATTCCCGTGCACAGTTACTATGCCGGACGGAGTCACAACTCTCACAATCACTGCTGAGATGGCAGCAAAAGCAGATAAAGTCATCAAGGAGTGCACAATGATGCCAGCAGACGCAACACAAGAGGAGATGTTGACCTTCCAGTACTTCAACTGGCAGGAATCACTTCGACTGCGGCAGGTCAGAGCAACACTCGAAGAACGCAAAAAGCAAGCTAGCTTGTCGAGTGCGCGAAGAAGACAGCTCTCCCTGAGCTCCACCGGGCGAGCAGACACAAGACCCAGATCAAGGTTGTCACACCTCTCGCCAGACGAAAGGGCGGCACTCACCCGCAACTTAGGCAACTCTTTCATGACATACGACGAAGAGGGAGTGCCAGTACCCAAAACAGCTGCGGGTGCCCTCTTCACCGCTGCAGCATACCTAGAGGCAATCAAGCCTCCAGCTGATGACCCCAATGCAAAACTGCATCGCCAGCAGATCAAATCACTCGCCTTAGCGGCGAAGGCCATACGCCAAACTCCAAGAACTCCAGGTGGGAGTCGAGACCGTGCCCTAGTCGACGCGCGGGAAGAGCATAATCACAGTGGTCACCGCCACCACTCGAAGGAAAGAAGCGGCTCGCGTAGGCGCAGGTCCAGGAGCAGATCACGCAGATCTTACAGTAGCGACTCATACTCTGATCGAGAGCCTGAGCCACATGGAGCTCTGTGCTTCACTCGACGCGTCCGCGAGACACGGATGCCCAAAGGGTTCAAACTCACATCTGAACAGCCCAAGTACACGGGTCGACAGGAACCTTCGGGTGGCTGGAAGACTACAGGCTGGCTGTCGCGTGCCAGCGAGGCACAAACACCACAGCCATGCAATACATACGACTCATGCTCGAAGGCACAGCCCGCGACTGGCTCAAGCTACCTCCATCAACATACGACTCGTGGGATCACTTCCGCATGACTTCATCAAAAACTTCGAGCCTCTATGTGAGCGCCCAAAAACGTTCGAGGAGCTGCGAGCCTGCGTTCAACGTCAGACGAAACGTTGAGGTCATACATCAGACGATGGACTGAGATACGCAACTCAGTCGGAGTAATTTCAGAAGATATGGCCATGGATGCTTTCATAATGGGACTCGCCAGGCGGGACCTCAAAGAAGCACTTGGTCGCAAAAAGCCAACCTCTGTGGCTAACCTCTTGATGACCGCGACTGAGTGGGCAGACGGAGAAGACATGGCGCGCACCACACGCGGGTCCTCACCCCGTGACAATCATGAAAGCGGCAGTCGAAGCCGCAGAGACTCGTACAGAGACGACCGAAGGCGCAAACGTTCAAAACGTCACTACGACGATGACAGACCCGAATTCATGGCGGCTGGGTTCTCCACACCCCGCAACGACCAAGACAGAAGCGACCGACGGTCAGAAGATCGGCGAGACAGTCGAGATGATCGTCGGGACAGTCGAGACCGCGGCCAACGCAGTGATAGCTACAAGAGGAAGGACTGGCGCAAGTCACGATCCGGAGCACAATCTGAGCGATCATTCGAAGAAAAGATGGATGCTGATTGCAGATTCCACCTGTACAAGGGGGACGACGGAAAACTGCGCTCCAATCACTCGATGAGAAACTGCAGGGAGTTCGACCAAATGGCGACTGATTACGTAAATCTCAGAAAGGCAGCAGCCACACAAGCACCTGCACCCGTGCCTCAGCCAAACAATGTGCCTGTTCTGATGGCACCACCTCCACCACCACAGCCTGCCGCAGGCGGAAATCTCGCGGGTGCCATACAGCACATACCTCGGGTGGACGAACCACAGTACCCTCCGCCCCAAGGGCAGATGTACATGATACAGAAAGGTCGCCCTTCCAACAGGGAGCAAAAACTTCGCACTCGACAAGTAAACATGGCGGTCATGTCACCTCCCGCTGTAACTGAATTCTTGAAGGGTTCTGAAACCGCAATAAGCTTCAGCAGAGAGGACCACCCTCCATCGGTTGTTCGTCCGGGGCACTCTGCTCTGGTACTCGACGCGCAAATTGGAGGCTACGCCATGTCCAAGGTATTCATGGATGGTGGCAGCGGCATAAACATCATCTTCGCAGATACGCTCCGCAAAATGAACAGGTCAGTCGAAAACCTGCCAAGGTCTCAAATACCTTTCACGGTATCGTCCCAGGCAAAGCAATAAGCCCAGAAGGCACCATACAACTCGACGTAACGTTCGGGGACAAGAACCACTTCAGGACAGAGTCGATTGAGTTCGAAGTTGTCGACTGGAAGTCACAATACCATGCTATACTTGGACGCCCGACGTTCGCTCGATTCATGGCGGTGCCACACTACGCATACCTCCAGCTGAAGATGCCTGGACCAAAAGGAGTAATCACAGTCAAGGGAACTTCCAAAAGTCTGACTCTTGTGACCGAGAATTCAGCAAAATCTCTGAGATGTTTGGCATGGAAGCAACACTCGCTGATCTAGCGGTCTCCAACGATCGAACACTTATGCCAGAACACAAAAAGGTGGCAGTCGACAGAGCATTCAATGCCACCAATGACACAAGATCGCATCAGGTGCACCCGACTGACCCGACCAAGACAGTCAATGTCTCGTCGAGTCTGCCTATCGCATAGGAAAGCGCGCTCGTCGAATTCCTCCGTGAGAACTGGGATATATTTGCATGGTGTCCAGCCGACATGCCAGGTATTCCCAGGGAATTCGCCGAGCACTCTCTCCAATTATTTCCAGATGCTAAACCAGTCAAGCAAACAATGCGCCGCATATCCGGCCCAAAAAGAACCGCAGTCGAAGCCGAAGTCGACAGGCTACTCGCAGCAGGTTTCATCAGAGAATCAAGAAATCACAATGGGTGGCCAACCCCGTACTCGTAGAGAAGAAGCACACAGATATCCTTCGGATGTGCGTAGATTTTACAGCACTCAATAAATGTGTCCAAAGGATCACTTTCCACTACCTCGAATCGACCAGATCGTCGACTCCACCGCCGGGTGCGCTCGCTTGTCCTTCCTGGATGCTTACTCGGGTTACCACCAGATAAGGATGAAGGAAGAGGATGAAGAGAAAACGGCGTTCATAACCCCACTCGGGGTCTACTGCTACACCACAATGCCTTTCGGGCTCAAGAACGCAGGCGCAACCTACCAGCGCATGATGCAAGATTGCCTCAAGAAGCAAATTGGGCGAAACGTCCAGGTCTATGTAGATGACATCGTCATCACCACAAGGAGGAAAACACACTACTCGATGACTTGCGAGAGTTCGCAAACCTCAAACGCTTCCACATCAAGCTCAACCCGAAGAAGTGCACGTTCGGCGTGCCAGCCGGGCAACTCCTCGGGTATCTAGTCTCAGCTCGAGGAATCGAGGCAGACCCGGAGAAAATACAGGCCATCTTGACGATGCAAAGGCCTTCAAAGCTCCATGACGTGCAAAAGTTGGCGGGTCGAGTAGCAGCACTCAGTCGATTCATCAGCAAGCTGGCGAAAAAGCACTCCCGTTCTATCGACTGATGAAGAAAGCAGACAAATTCGAGTGGACGCCAGAAGCCGAAGCAGCCTTCACGGACCTCAAGCGAGTCCTCACAAGCCCTCCAATCCTCGTCGCACCAAGGGAACGCGAGCCACTGTACCTATATGTCTCTGCAACTAACAGGGTGGTGAGCACCGTACTGGTAGTCGAACGAAGGGAGGAGGGACACCCCAAAGCATACAACGTCCAGTCTATTACTTGAGTGAAGTGCTCTCCATATCAAAGCAGCGGTACCCGCACTATCAAAAGCTGGCCTACGCCGTGTTCATGTCCTCAAGGAAGCTGACGCATTACTTCTCCGAGCACCCGATCACTGTAATCAGCACCTCAGGGATCGGGGACATCCTCACAAACCCCAACGCAACTGGGCGAGTAGCAAAATGGCTCATCGAGCTAGCACCGAGACATCAAGTATGATTACCCGAAGGCCATCAAAGCACAAGTTTTACCTGACTTCCACACCGAGTGGATCGAAGCTCAGCTCCAGGAGCCAGATGTGTCCAACTCATGGACTATGTACTTTGACGGCTCGAAGAAAAACGAAGGCGCAGGCAGGTGTCATCCTCATATCACCAAAAGGCGACAAGCTCGCTATATCCTACAAATGGGATTCGAGTTCCCATCAAATAACGAAGCGAGTACGAGGCCCTGATCCATGGCATGAGGATGGCCAAAGCCCTCGGGTGCACTCGACTGATGATCTACGGTGACTCGAATCTTGTGGTGCAGCAAACAATGAAGGCCTGCGACGCAATCGCAGATAACATGATCGCCTACCGTGACCTGTACAACTCATGGAGGGCAGCTTCGAAGGCTGCGAGTTGCGGCACATAGGGCGTGAGAGCAATGAAGAAGCAGATAAGCTAGCCAACATTGGAGCGACCAAAGCACCAGTGCCACCTGGTGTCTTCTTCGAGCGCATCGAGCACAGGTCCATCAAGAAAAAACGAGCATCTCCTATATCAGCTGCAGCAGCCAAGAGCGAAGCACCTAGCACAGAGGACCCGCCAGTCGAGGTACTCCTCATCGAGCCAACTTGGACTCAGCCTTTCCTCGCATACATACTCCGCGGCGAGGTACCTGAAGACATAACAGAGTCAAGACGTGTCACTCGACAATCTAAAGCATACACTGTCATCAACGGTGAACTGTACAAACGCAGCATATCAGGTATGTTCCAACGTTGCATAGCATTTGAAGATGGCTGTAGAGGACCTGCACTTAAAAATTGGCAAGATCCCTGTGTATAGTGCAAACCCCTGGATCGATTCATTTGCACACACAGTCAAAGATGAAATATCACAACATTGTATCAATTATTACACGAAGATCCAGTACTTAGGAAAATATTCGTTACAACTTGCATAGCATCAAGCTAGCTTTGAAAGAGTAATGCAGCGGGAAATTATTCTTCATGGAGTCTCCATCATCTTCATGTGCCACAGGCGAAACATGTTGGTTGCAGACTCGAAACCCTTAACGAAACTCACTCGTCGTCAGAACAATCTGCAACAAATAAAATTTTGCAACAAAGTGGGTCAGAACCATTAAAAATGGAACTGGCAAGTGACACTATGGTGGACACTTAGTGGAATAACTCTAATAACCTATATGCATATTTGGCTGGTGGAGATCAAGGCTATTTTGCATAAAGCCATCTTTTTCCTAATTCTTTGGAAAACTTTTCTTCTAATCAACACTTGTTCATCCTTCAAAGTTTTACTTGAAAAGTTGACATGTTGGGATCCTCCGTTGACGTCCTTGAACAGCTGCTCAAAATCAAAGTGAAGTAGCACCGGTCTATCCCAGTGCACCTTGTGGCATCACTAGTCTATCCCTAGTGATCCATGCCTCATCGAACTAAAATGTGGTAACACAAGTCTATCCCCTGTGCACTATGTGGCAACACTGGTCTATCCCCAGTGATCCATGTGGCATCAGTGGTCTATCCCCAATGATCCATTTCAATGCTGGTCTATCCCCAGTTATCAATGTGGCAACACTGGTCTATCCCCAGTGATCCATTTCAATGCTGGTCTATCCCCAGTTATCAATGTCAACAGTGGTCTATCCCCACCGAGCTTCTACATTTGTTCACCCATCAACTTGGGATAAGGAGATCTTCAACTTCTTCAACTCCAGTCGCTTGAACTTTCCTTGGAGATCTTCAACTCCCTTTGTTCCTTGGTGGCAATCCACAAGCGCACATACCCAGGTAAAACCATAGAAATGGCCCTGAGTAGCCAGTCAACTCCGACCTCCTCTATCAAACCAATCCACCCAGGAGTTTCATTTTACTTAGTAGAATATAGCTTTTATCAAAACAATCTTTTGCATAGCATATCAATATTTCTACTAAGTTATAATAGGATTCTAGACCACTAGTATAGAGGTGCTACTCTAAACAGTTTTTGCATAGCAATACTATCCAACACATGCTTATAGAAAAATACTCTACTCATGCATATTCAAAATACTTAGGAGATTTATGAATGTGCCACTTGCCTTGGCAAACAGGAGTGTAGTAGTAGCAGTTGCAACCACTTTCGTCTCTCTCCGGAATTTCTAACAAGTCAAATAAATCACAAATAAACACACAATCATAAATGCAACACTTAGAAAAATATGATATGCATGAGATGCAGGATGACACAAAGAAATATGGTATGAAAGACCTGCAAACAAAATAAGGGAAAGACCTAATATAAAAATGTCCCAAAAGGCTAAGGCAAGGTCAAAGTTAAGCCAAATAAACATAATAAAATAACAACTTGAAGAGTTGTAAGGCTACTCCAAGTCTTCACAAGTTTGGTCTTCAATTAATCTTCAACTCCTTTGTAGCTTCATTGATCTTTTATGGTCTTCAATTAGCACTCAAGGAGCTTAGTCATAAACACAAAGGACTTGGTCTATGTCCAAGGTGAGACAAAATAGAAAGAAGGAAGATAGAAAGAAAATAAGTAGTTGGTCTTCTAAAATTCTTCTCCTTGCTTCATTTTAGTTTTACTTGATGTGATGACTTCATTGCACTTTGTGGACTTGTTGATTCTGAAGACTTGATGATGTTGGCAGAAGGTTGATCTTGAATGTAACTTAGCCACCATGGAGTTTAAGATAAGCAGGAAGAAAAGAGAGAAAGGAAGAAGGACTTAGAAAAAGTAGGATGGTTGGTCTTCATGAACTTCCTCTTGATTTCTTCTAAGTACTTTTCTTCTTGGAGATGCTTCTGGAGTCTTGTCTTTATGCTAAGTTCTTCTTTGGTCCTTCATTGTTTCCACTAACTTCTAACTTAGTGGTTTTGACTAGAGGTATCAAAGAGCTAACATGCAACCTCAAAATTTCTAAGGAGGAAGTCATGTAAGAAGTACAAATTAATCCTAAGAACTAGAGCTGCATGCCATGCCCTGAAATTATTCTAAGTTAATGCAAGGCAAGCAAGATGGACAAAAATGACTAAGGACCAAAGGTCAACAATAAGTCAAAATAATTTCTACGGAAAAGTTAACAAAACTAAGAGGTGCTAGAATTTTCTAAGGAAAAAGTATTGTCAAAATACTTGTCAAATATTTTCTAAGGAAGAAATAGTTTTGTTCGAGAGACAAAATATTTCTAAGTACTTGTTATCAACTAAAGTCATCTAAATATGATTAAGTCATTTATCAGTCAAAAATAAGAAGAAACACCTAAAAAGCATTTAATCAATATTTAATCAAAAATCATTAAAAATAATTTTACAAAAATACTAGAGTATTCCTACGGCCAATACTTAGGCATACCAAATTATAGCAAAAAGTTTGCTCAAAAATCTATTTTTAAACTCAATTTATAGTCAAAATACTAATTAAACCACCTTTAAAAATTAACTAATTTAATTTCGTCAAAACCTAAAAATAACTATGCCAAAAGTTTCTACGTGTCATAAGCTTTCCAAAAATATTTTATTTGTAAAATTTGGCCAAACCAATAAAAAGTAGTGATAGATCTAAGATTTAGGGTTTTTCTGCAAAACTGCCGGTCTTCGGTTGACTGTTGACTTTGACCGCTGACGTGGCGATGACGAAGCGCTGACTGGGTGCTGACTTTACGGTTGACTACGAATTTGTGACCAAAAATAAAGTTGCTCGGATGGAAAAACATGCTTAATGAAAGTTGTAGAGAATTGCGTGCTCTTTCTAACTATCACAAATATATCATAAGTGGATGAATAGATTGGGCACAAATCGCAAATTACCTTTCTGATCCGAAACTTCAAACTCCAAAATCTCCTAGCTCGCTTGACCAAAAGAGGTGAGGCTTGGGGCAAAAGAAAGGTCTTGATCAGGGGAACAACTTTCGTAACTACGGCCCGGAGATTTGAGATTGTTGTCTCCTCCGAAAATCGTCAAAAGCAATCTGTATTGCAGATAATTCCGTACGTCAAAACCAAAAGAGTGCAATAGCAAAGTTGTAGGTAAGGGTTAGATTTAACTTCTCACCAAAGGAATTTCGATTTGAAGAACCGAGCGCGAAGAGATCTAAGAAATACGACTTCAGATCTGAAGGATGGCGATTCGAAATTCTTCCTCCACGGTTGATGAAAAGAGTTGAGACCTCTCGGGATGGAAAGATATTGAACAGATCTGCAATATTGCTTCAGCCTCCGGTGCGATTCGAGATCGTTTTGGTGGGTAAATAAACGAAATACGATTTTGCTGGTTAGGGTTTCGGTGGAACGAAAAGGGGGAAAGAGATGCCGGCGGCTACAGGTGTTTATATAGGCCAAGGGTCGGTGGAATAGCTTGGGCTCGAAGTTATGAACGCGTAGGATCAAGCGGATCCGAATTTGGAGTTATATTTGTCAAGATATTTGTGTTTAAGTGAAAAGGGTTGGAAAATCGAATTTTTGCTGGAGTCAACCGGGTTCGGATCGATCTGGTACTGCGGGAGCGATCGCTGGCTGGCTGTTGGCTCGATTCGGCCCAACTAGCCCGGCCGGCTGATTTTTTTTCGTTTAAAACCTTTTTCTTTATTCTATTTATTATTTCCTTCATAACTTTTGATTTAAAAGTCTAAATCAACTCAAACCAGTTTCTAAATTTTTGTAAAATCAAAATCTTTTATTTATAATAATCAAACACACTTTTACAAATATTTCAAAAATACAAAATTGTAATATTGCATAATTGCTTAATTGACACTCTATGTCAATTTTAAAAATAGGGTTTTAAATAAAATCATTCGTGGTTTATTAAAGTCAAATAAAATACCACAAATGTAAATATTCGAAAATAACTTATTTTAGACATATATTTTCTATAAAATAAAATAATCAAATCAAACACACAAAAGAAATTAATAAAAAGGTTTGGCAACATTCTAGAAATCAAAAATATTATATAGGGCATAATAAGGCCCATTCATATTATTTTACCAAATATGTTTTCAAGTGGAAATAATATTCCAACTTTTGAAATATCAAATGCAAACAAGACAAGGAGATGATGAATGCATGCATGATTTTTTTCTTTTCAAATCAAAATACATATAGTTTTCAAAAGTTTTAAATTTTTCTGATTTTTCAAATTCCTGAAAAAAAACTCAGGATGTTACAATGGCCAAGCCATCCTTCGTGATATTCATGCAGGTACTTGCGGATACCATGCCAGCAGTCGATCACTCGTAGCCAAAGCCTTTCGCGCAGGCTTCTACTGGCCCACAACACTCAAAGACGTAGAGGACATAGTCAAAAGGTGCATCGGCTGTCAAAAATTTGCCACAAAGCCGCACGCACCCGCATCAGCGTTGAAGACAATACCATTGGCCTGGCCCTTCGCCCAGTGGGGGCTCGATATGGTTGGGCCACTCAAAAAATCCTCCCATGGAGGGCATACTCACCTTCTGGTGGCAGTCGACAAGTTCACTAAGTGGATCGAAGCAGTCCCTATCACAAGTTCGACTGCCACTACAGCAGTCAATTTCATAAAATCCATCATATACCGCTTTGGTGTGCCACGTAGCATCATCACTGATAACGGTACAAACTTCATGGCTGAGGAATTCCGATCCTTCTGCAAAGAGTAAGATATCACGCTCAATTATGCATCTGTGGCACACCCGCATCCAACGGCCAAGTCGAAAAGGCCAATGGACTTGTGACGAGTGGAATTAAGAAACGCCTCCTGGTCCCACTCAAAAGAGCAGCGGGTGCTTGGGTCGAAGAACTTCCATCTGTGCTATGGAGCTTACGCACAACTCCCAATGCCTCAACACAATTTACCCCATTCTTCATGGTGTACAGCGCAGAGGCAATCCTGCCATCAGACGTAAGGTTCAATGCACCAAGAGTCGAAGCATACAACGAAGAAGATGCAGATGAAGCAGTCGAAGATGCAGTCGACTTGCTCGAAGAAGCACGCAACACGGCGCTAGCACGCACAGCTGTCTACCAGCAAGATCTACGCAACTATCACAGCCGTCGACTGCGTACCAGGTCCTTCGAGGTTGGCGATTTGGTACTTTGATTGAAGCAAAAGAAGGTGCATAAACTTGCGTCTCCATGGGAAGGACCCTTCATCATCACCGAGGTCATTGGAGGTGGAGCATACAGACTGAAGCACGCGAAGACAGGCGAACTCTCGCATAATCCTTGGAACGTTGCGCAGCTGCGCCGTTTCTATGCTTAGATTGCTCAGTCGCATAATGTAATAGGCGCATATGTCGGATGGCTGCAGGTTTCAGACGCGCTCTTTTCCTTACCAGGGTACCTAAGGGGACTGGAAGGTTTTTAATGAGGCGGCCTGCACCCTAACATTCATAAATGGAATATAGTCAATAAATTCCTCATATTTCTCCCTGTTTACTACTCGCACAACCTTAGCCTCACCCGAGTACTCGGGGGCTGCGCTACTTCAAAACGGGAGCTCTCGCTCCTTCAAACATAATACCCAGGCGCACTCGATCACTCGGGGGCTGGGTCGTACAAAATCATACATAAACCAAAAAATTGCTCAATAACATGAGTTGAAGCTTCAAACATTCACAGCCTCACTCGAGCACTCGGGGGCTGTGGAATGCATGTTCTATACAAAGTTTTTCATAAACCCCACTCGATACACTCGGGGCTGCATACATACAAGTGAACAAATATGTACTAAGTGGCAAAATTTACACTCGGGGGCTGTCCCCTATACAGAAAAACCCTAATCTTCTGGTTCGTCCTTTACTGGAAGAACATGGCCCATAAGTTGAGCATGATAGCACTCAACCAACACCCTTGCATGATCGACTGTATCGTCAAGATGCGACTGGGACAAAGACGATCCAGGCACGGGTGGACGTAGCTGCATATTTGGACGTTGACTTCGGATATATGCCATTGTTGCGTTGGCTCCATCCACAAGCTTCTGGGTGATAAAGTCTCGAATGGAACCTGTAGTCCGGAAAAGCCCGAGCAACGCGTGGATTCCTTGAGGTTGCGGCCCAGTCGGAAAAGCGTCTGGTTGATTCGACTGAAGGCCGACCTGCACAACTCAAGAAGCATAGTGCTCCGCCACACTCGATCCTGCAGAGTCGCGAGTATGCGTGCTCGGTGCTTATCCAAGCGAAAGTGCTGGCGGCCAGTCGTGGGTTCGTTAGTCGCATTGTTCAACTGCTCTTCTACGCGAGCTTGCTCCGCCTGGAAATCTGGAACAAAACCTACAACAACACAAGTTGGGTGAACAAAAAAGGACATATTGTGAACTCATGAGATCAAGGCAGTCATGCTTACACTCGAGCTGTGTGTTCACAGTCTCCATCTCGCCAAGCACATACTCCTCCCGTTGAGTGGGTAAAGCAGGCCTCACCCTCATCCTATCCAGCTCACCGCGGGTGTTCTCCAGCTCTTGCTCCAGTTTTGCGATTCGAGCCTTCATATAACGTATTACCGCGGCATCGTTTGCCACCTGAGCTCGAGATCGAGTGGGGACACGATGCCGCGACGAACTGGATGAAGTGGCGGCTGGCTGTTTCTGTTCCAAATATCATAAAAGTTTCGTGAGAAACTCATCACAAAGCTTACGCGAGTAACAGCACACAGCCTTACAGGCAGAAGCACAACGAGTAAATTAATACAAAGGTAGCAAAAACACATGCATACTCGCATGGTCATAAGTTTAATTACAAGGCATAAAAGGCGCGGCTGCCTTACTTCTCCGACACCGACTCAGACCTAGCCCTACTCGCACGGGCGGCGACTTCTGTCGCCCGACGTTCCATGGTGTTCATAAAAAGGTTGGCCAGCCGGGTGGCTCGCTCGCTAACATGCTTCAAAGATATTTGCTTCCCGTCGGCCTTCCGAGGGAAGTCAGACATCGCCGCCTCGAAGTTACCCTCTCTCCCATGACCTAGTATCAGCTTGAGGGTGGACTCCGAGCCGTGTACCGTAAGGGCGTGAGAAAAGTTCGCCATGGTCGAAGTTCCTGGACCAAGCATATCAGCGAAGCCATCAGCAGTCGATGGCACCTCCGTCATTGGGAGTACGTTCTTGTGCACGACGCTGAGGGTGCTGGCAGACTTGGCAAGGGCATCCTTCGCCTGGACAAATTGAGCGCCAAGGTCACCTATAACATGGTCGAGTGATAACTTATCACTCACCATGTCCGTAGGTGTTGGCACACCAATCGCCTCTGCAACAAATACCAGAAAGAGCAAATATTAGTACATAATACCCAACAGGGTACACACGAAGCATGCAAGAGGAAAGTTGCTAACCTCCCACGTCACGAGCAAGGCTAGCCAGTCGTTCAGCAAACCCTCTCTCGCGCACGGCGGCTGTGTCCTTGGCGGCATCCAAAGTCTTCTTTGACTCAGCGCGTTGGGAGGCGATTGCTTCCTCCAATTCCTTCACCCGGGACTCAGCATGTGCATTGTCACCTGAGTTAGATGGCCAGATGTCATTCACAATCGACAAAGCAAAGACAGCAAAAAGAACTTCGAGTTTAGAAGTCAAACACACTTACGGCTGAGTTGCTCCATGGCAGCACTGTGGCGCCCCGACCCGACTACTATACAGTGATGCTGTGTGTCACCGTTAAGCGATACCACCGGAGGTTACGGGTTTACCAATCCCCGGCCAAAACCTTTGGCAGGCGTTGCTGGGCACACCTCTCCCAACAACACAACACCCCGATCGATGCCTTAACACGGGCACAACTATCAAAGCATAATAATAAGATCAAGACTTGTGGAACAACTGGCACATCACAGACTCTACGACACAAAAATATATAATTCAACTCTTATACAGAGAAAGATAGCAAATGACAACCAGAGGTCACAGACCCAACATTACATCAAGCGGAAGCGAAATAGGTTGTTCTAAACAACAAGATCCAACATATGGCCTAAGAGGCCTACAGATAAACATCACAACGCCAGCTGTTCCAGGATGTCCCAAGCTGCCACCTGGGAACCCCAGACTACTCGTCGACGTCCACAAAGAACCCACCTTCGAGATCGGTGAAGTCCTCCTCTGAAACAAAAGCAAAGACGTTGAGTTCGACGAACTCGCAAGATTAAGAGCTAATATATGCTCGATGAGGCTTTCAAAGTTTTATGGCTCTTTCGCATAAAGCTGATTTTATTTAATAAAACATGACTCTATGGCAACGACTAATCAGAATATTTTCAAAGAGGGGTAAGAAGTAACTCTTTTCTTTGAGATCACCTTTCTCAATCATCACCAACATCACCATTGTACCTGTTCATCAAAGGCACCTCCCCGAATCACCCTCGAGGAAGTCAACCTTACATTCGTGGAATTGGTACCTCTAGTACCCAAGTTTTAATCATTCCGTTTAAGTTATTCTATGATCATCGTCCATTCCCAAGTCGTCCTTAACCGTGGACACGGCTTTTCGAAAAGATTTAACCCTGCAGGGGTGTACAAATGTTTGCCACGCGTACCGTCCGGCCCATTACCTGCGCATTAGCTCTCTTCCTTGGAAAGCCGGCTGGGTGGGAACGGTGTCGACTTCTCCCTCGTTAAGGAATTTCCAGGATCATCAGTGGCAGTAGGGCTGCCAGGATCACAACACCCCGCCCCACGGCCACTTAATTTCCTAACACCACAATCCTCATCTCATTCTCAGCCACCAACTCACGCACGCGCAAATGGAAGCCCGAACTAGAGGACCCTGGCTAGCCCCGCTCGAGTTATTTAGTCTATGAGGGTTCCTGCAATTGCATAGGCCTCACGCATGGTTGCACGCTCAGTCTTGGTTCAGGAGGTACAGAACTCGCACCTAGGCGGCAAGAACGAGACAACCCACCACATTCCATGTGGCCTCTCATCCCCACCTTCTTAGCATTTTATTATCCACCTCCACAATTCTCCACCATCAACATCACTGTCACAAGTTAACACCTGCTTCCAGCATTCACCATCCCTAGTACAACTAGGCATTTCACTCGGCATGGCTAAGCACTTGCATAGCATAGTAAGTATTCCATGGCCAACAATACAAACCTATGGTAATAGGAAGGTAAAACAGGTATTGGCAACAGGATTCTAATGCAACTAGTAGGATACTCTAATCCAGGCAAAAGACATTTAGAACCGCATGCAATATTATAGTGGAGAAAATAATTGCGGAAAATAGGATAAGATATGCTCAGAGGGGGGATTACGCTTGCCTTGTTCAGAGTGCTGGTAGTACTGCTCGGCGGGGTATTGAGGTGGAACCCCGTCTGCTTGATCTAACGAAGCACACACGGAAAAACAAATCAATCACCACACATGTGTACCATGCAATGCACAATCACATGATGACATGACAAGTTTATGCAAGGTAGCATCATTTAGTTTATTTAGCAACATTAAATGGAGAGCCAAATAATTAGGCAATTATTTGGGAGCAACCCCATATTTAACTTAATGATTTTATTACTACTAGAGGTGCAACAATTTAATTGTGGGCAAGTATGCATGATGATGATGATTTTGGGTAGCTCGCATTTTTCTGAGCGTTTTGATATAAAGAACAGATTTTTCGGAGGTACCGATTAAAAGTTATTATTCTTAGAATTTCTCCTTTTAATTCAGCGCTTTTAACTAATTAAATTTGTCGAATCGATTCCTCGAACTCGGGAGAGAGGGAGGGATCGTGTGATTCAAAGTGGTTCGATGTCCGGAGTTGCGCGAGAGAGTAGCGGGAACTCACGCGCAGACGGAGAGAAAACAGAAAAACAGAAATCCAAAAAAAAAGAAACGGCCTAAATAGTTACAGAGCCCACCGGCCTCCTGGCCGGTCTGGGCCGGCTGGCAGGCCGGCCTGCTAACAGAAAGCACCGTCCTCCCCACCGGTTTGGGCCGGCTGGTGGGCCGGGCCGTGGCCCGAGGCGAACGGCCTCCTGGCCGGTTTAGGCCGGCCCCAAGGCCGGGCGGCGAGCGGGCGACGAACGGCGACTACGGCGACGAACTCCGGCGTGGGCACGCGGCTACGGCGAGGGAAAGAGGAGGGGAAGGGCACGGGGTGGTTCGGGGGCTCACCACGGACACGCTCGAAGCAACGGCGAGGCGCGGGGTGGGCTGGAGGCGACGAACGCGTCCGTCGAAGCTCGGCGGCGAGCTCGGATAGCAGCGGCGAAAAAGTGGACGGCGGCGACAGCAGCGGCGGCCCCGCGTCGATTCCTTGGGCAGGGGTGAGCAGCACGGCGAGGCAGAGCTTTTGCCCCAGACGGCGGGTCTCGAGGTGGACTACGACGGCGGCGATTCGACGGCGAACGCGAGCTGTGGCTCGGCCATGGCGTGCTCGCGAGAAGAACAGAGGATGGCGAGACGGGGAGGAAGCGGGGAAGGAGCAGGCGAGTGAGGAGGAGAGGCGTGGGGTCGTGCTTCTCCTCGCAGGAGAAGGCCGGAGCAGGGGAGGGTCCAGCGCGGCGCGGCGACCTGGTGCGGCGGCAGCGACGTGCTGCGCGTCGCTACAGGGGAGGGGATGCAAGTTTTGCAACCAGGCCCCTGGCCGAAATTCCTCCATCACGGACTAGTCCCCGGGCAAATACAATCTAGTCCTTTTCTGCTCAAAAATTGGACAGCAACTTCCCGGAATTTTCTCTAGGCACAACACATTTTTAGAAAATCTGGGAAAATTTGGGGAGCATCCCCATATTGAGTAGAAGCTACACAAAAATTGGCTCTGCGTAGAATAATATTTTGGACCACCTTTGTTCAACGCGTTGGGTTATGCCATTTTGTTAAATTTCCAAATGTGTCCACTTTAATATTTGGAGCAAGTGCAAAGATGATATTGGACTCTTGGAACTTCCTTGACAAATATGGATTTGAGATTTGCAACCAAGTTCATCAAGACAAGCTCATTTGGTTCGCAACCATTTCCAGCATTTGTGTGCAAGTTTGTCATACCAACTTGTGAGATGTTTAACAAGTTAGTATGATGCCATGATGCAATGATGCCAATAGGAAGCAAAACGCGAAAATTTTATACAGATTTTAGGTTTCAAACGTTGGGCTGTTACAAGCACGCAGATTGTCCCTGTCCTGTTCAAACTGGACAAAAGCTTTGCCTGCTTCCACCAGGTTGAGGTAGAAGGGCTGCATGCACATGGAACGAGCATAAGTTATACACAAATAGTCTCAGGTTGAAGCAACAGCAAACGACACTTACGTGTTCAACCCAAGGTGCAGGCTTGGCAGCAGAAGTCCCAATTTCTGGAGTCGACGCACTCGCAATCTTGGCGGCCTCAATGGTAGTGGCCGTGGCTACTGTTTTCACGACCTCAGTCGCAACAGGAGAAGCTTCTGGCTGATCTGGAGTCGAAGCTCTCTCGGCTGGAGGAGTCGGAGGGCGCACAGTCTCGGCACTACGAGTGACCGAAGACATACAACATAAGCAAAAGTACTCAACAAGCGACAACTTTAGTACAAAAAGCTCAGGAGCAAACCTGTGCTCTTCTTCCTTCTCGCTGTTGAGGTCTTCAAAGTTTGGGCCTCCAAAAAGCAGCTCCCCACCTGACTTGGGAGGAGGAGCTGAGCACAATGGGCTCACATCCAGGGGAGCAGCCTTGGCAGAACGTGAGGAGGTCGAGTCTTCATCATCCCTCAAATCATCCTCTTTTGCGGGTGAGCTCATAGAGGAAGACACAACTTGGGTCGCCCGACGGCGCTTGCGATTAGGGACCTCGCTCACATCATCAGTCGTGGCAAGCTCCTTGTCCTGTGCTTCTTCAACCCCTTCTTCTTCAACCTCTTCTGTGGGAGATGTAGTAGCCGAAGGTAGAGGCGATTCATCTCCTCCCTTCGCTTCTACCGCCACCTCTGTTTCATGAGTTGGGCCATCTTCGGGAAGAGGAGGAAGGGTTGAGGCGGTCGAGTGGCCCTGCATACAAAATACAGCAGTCGAAAGTCACAAAGATGCATAGCAGAATAACAAAAGCAGGAGATCATAAACTCGATAGATTCACTAACCTCTGGCAAAGGCTTTTCAGCCCCATAAGGAGCGACAGGGCAGTCGACGTTGCTGGGCTCGCTGGATTTTGTGCTGGTGATGGACCGCACATGTGACACCAGCTCGCTCCTAGACAGCTCCTCCTTGTTCATCCGAGTGGAGTCGAGAGGACCTTCATACTGCCACATAGGGTGAGCTCGCGCGCGGAGCGGCCACACCCACATCTTCACAAAGGTGGCAATTAGATGCACACCAGTGACGCTGTTAAGCAGTCCTCCAATCGTCTCCAGCAGAGGCGCTGCTTCCGCCATCTCTTCAGTCGAAAGCTCATGGTCCCAGGCCTTCGTCCTAGCGTCCTAGCGGCTATACCAGCAGTCGAAAATGCTGGGACCCCTTCCTGGTCGACTAGCACATAAAACCACCTTTTCCTCCACCCTTGCGCCGAGTCGAGTAGCTTCAGGGCAAAGTATCGGGTGTCGCTGCACACTTGGATCTGCAGGCCTCCAACTGGATAGATTCGGCCGCCTCGGTTGTTGGGCCGGACCATGAAGATGGACTTCCAAAGAGTCCAGCTGGGAGCAACTCCCAGGAAGCACTCGCACAATACCATGAAACAGGCAATGTGCATAATGCCGCTCGGGGTGAGATCATGGATCTGCACCCCATAGGCGAAAAGCAAACCACAAACGAAGTCGTGGAGGGTAAAAGATAGACCCCTAGGCAGAAACTCCGCAAAACATACGCGCTCGTTTGCGCGAGGTTCGGGGAGTACCTCTTTCGATGGCGCGCGGACGGTAAGCTGGTCCGCCGGCGGCAGCAGTCCGTCCTCGCGGAACTTCTCGAGATGAGCTGCTTTGATCGTGGACTTCATCCAGTCGCCGTCGCTTTTCTTGAGGTCGACGGCGGCCGCAGATGCGCTTGCCGCGGTTTTCTTCCCCTTCAGAGCGGCCGCGTCAGTCGCGGGCGCGTCGGAGGCAGAAGCTTTCCTCTTTGGCGCCATAGCGGTGGTGGCTAAGGAGAACATCAAAAGCTTGGGCACAAGAGCAATGGAGCAGGGGCGCAAGGAAGAAGATGGAACAGGGGCGGCGCGCAGAGCAAATGGCTAGTAAAAAAACAATGCCAGCGCCGTTCCCCTATTTACCACAAATCAAAGCAATCACAGCCATTCAGATCCTAACCGTGCGTTACGCACGCAATCTCACCGTACACGTGGCAAACGCGGAGGGCAACCGTCGCCGGCCACTCCGCCCACTACGCACGCAAAAAGAGGAGCCATAATCACCTCTCCGTAAAAAGTGGGACAGAGTGGTCAAATCAAGTCCAAACTGCACCGTCGTTCGGTCAGCTCTGCACAAATGGGCCCACCTATGTGTGACGTCCCATCCATTGCAGCATAACGCACGCCACGCGTGTCAGGCAGCGCAGTCGCCAAACAACGTCATCCCTGACGTCATCTCAAGCGCTTTGATCAGAAATACATTCGAGTCCGCTCAACGCATATTGGTCACTCGATTGCCTTGTTTGGTTCGGGTGTGGAAAAGCAATGATAAGGCAAAATTGGTCACTCGACCGTTCCTTCGGTTGAGGCATATTACTCCCATCGGGAGCGTATCAAAAATTTCTTCGACTAAAGATACTCAAGACAATGATTTTGAGAGTATCCTCCATTACAAAGTAATAAAGCACAATCTCGGGGGCTACTCCCATCGGGAGCGCTGTCGCGCACCCGATAGAATTACGGCAAAAAAATTCTTCGATTAACATATGCAGGGTAAAAAGATTTTGAGATTATCCTCCATTGCAAGCAATAAAGCACAATCTCGGGGGCTACTCCCATCGGGAGAGCTGTCACGCACCTGATAGAATAATGTCAAAGGGTCAGTCGACAAATATATCGACTCCGTTCATATACAAAATCATACTCGAAACATTCCCGAGTTGCATCCGTCGCAAATACCTCGGATGCTGCACGCATAGTGCAATGGTAAGACCCACCGAACTTTCGAGCTGGGCTAAGGACCGTTCCAGCAACGTCAATCCTTATACTTTCCGTGTCAGCAGACATGATGAAAAATCCCGACGGACACGTTGGGTAAAATTCAAAGTTATACTGCAGATCGACTGTAGCGTACCTGCACTTAGAAATTGGCAAGGTACCTGTGTATAGTGCAAACCCCTGGATCGATTCATTTGCACACACAGTCTAAGATGTATTATCACAACATTGTATCAATTATTACACGCGGATCCAGTACTTAGGAAAATATCCTTTACAAATTGCATAGCACGAAGCTAGCTTTTAAAGAGTAAAGCAGCGGAAAAATAATCTTCATGGAGTCTCCATCATCATCATGTGCCACAGGCGAAAACATGTTGGTTGCAGACTCGAAACCCTTAACGAAACTCACTTGTCGTCAGAACAATCTGCAACAATTAAAATTTTGCAACAGAGTGGGTCAGATACCATTAAAAATGGATCTGGCAAGTGACACTATGTGGACACTTAATGGAATAACTCTATAGCCTATATGCATATTATGGCTGGTGGAGTTCAAGGCTGTTTTGCATAAAAGCAAGTTTTTCCTATCTTTTATAAAACATTTTCTTTTGTCAAAACAGGTATGGCATGAAAACCACCCTCTTGTCTACTTTTGTTCAACCTTCACACTTTTATTTCAGAAATTGGAATGTTGGGAGCCTCCGTTGTCGTCCTTGATCAGCTGCTCAAATTGTCCGTAACCGGGGACACGGCTAAGTACTTAGATTTAACTCTCGGAGGTTGTGCACTTTCACCACGAGACCCAACAAACCCAAACTATCCTCAAGCACTCACTTTGTGCTAAGGAAAAGGAGAGAGTTGAGACGAGACTTTTGGGAAACAGTCCCCTGTTCCTCTGGGCAGACCCATACAAACATTCATCCGCTGAGACCTGCCGGAATCAGGTTCCTATAACTTAGTCAAGGCAGAGCCATAATACCAAGTGGCTGCACTGGAAGCATCTTCACTTAGACAAAACATTGTCCCTTTAATACCCTGGGTGGCAACCACAAGTGACCATCCCTTAGAGGTCACCCCTAAGAGATGTCACTCAACCTTTCCATCATCTTTTCAAAACCAAATCCACCCAGGTGGTAAATTAACTTAGTAGAATTAAGCTTTTCAATAAAACACTTTTGCATAGCATCAATATTTCTACTAAGTTATCAATAGGATTCTAGACACAACTAGTAAAAAGGAGATAGTAGTTTTAGCATAGCAATACTATCCTACACATGCATATAAAGAAATACACTAAATAATGCATATAAAAATACTTAGGAAAATTCATGAGGGGTGTGCCACTTGCCTTGGCAAACAGAAGTGTAGTAGTAGCAGTTGCAACCACTTTCGTCTCTCTCCGGAATTTCTAACAAGTCAAACAAACACCAATAAACATACAATCATAAATGCAACACTTAGAAAAATATGATATGCATGAGATGCAGGATGACACAAAGAAATATGGTATGAAAGACCTGCAAACAAAATAAGGGAAAAGACCTAATATAACAATGTCCCAAAAGGCTAAGGCAAGGCCAAAGTTAAGCCAAATAAACATAATAAAATAACAACTTGAAGAGTTGTAAGGCTACTCCAAGTCTTCACAAGTTTGGTCTTCAATTAATCTTCAACTCCTTTGTAGCTTCATTGATCTTTTATGGTCTTCAATTAGCACTCAAGGAGCTTAGTCATAAACACAAAGGACTTGGTCTATGTCCAAAGTGAGACAAAATAGAAAGAAAGAAGATAGAAAGAAAATAAGTAGTTGGTCTTCTAAAATTCTTCTCCTTGCTTCATTGTAGTTTTACTTGATGTGATGACTTCATTGCACTTTGTGGACTTGTTGATTCTGAAGACTTGATGATGTTGGCAGAAGGTTGATCTTGAATGTAACTTAGCCACCATGAAGTTCAAGATAGGGAGAAGGAAAGAGAGAATGGGAAGAAAGACTTAGAAATTGTAGCTGGTTGGTCTTCATGAACTTCCTCTTGATTTCTTCTAAGTCCTTTCTTCTTGGAGATGCTTCTGGAGTCTTGTTTTCATGCTAAGTCCTTCTTTGATTTCCACTAATTTCTAACTTAGTGGTTTTTGACTAGGAGAGTCAAAAGAGCTAACATGCATCCTCCAAAACTTCTAAGGAGGAAAGCCAGGTAAGAAGTACAAAATACTACTAAGGACTTTAATATGCATGCCATGCTTATGAAAATGCTCTAAGGAATTGCAAGCAAGAAAGATGATCAAAAGTATAGCTAAGGACCAAGGGTCAACAACAAGTCACTAAAATTATTCTAAGAAAAAGTTAACACATAAGAGATGCTAAAAAATTTCTAAGGAAAAGTGTTGTCAAATACTTGTCAAATATTTTCTAAGGAAGAAATAGTTTTGTTTTCAGAGACAAAATATTTCTAAGTACTTTTAGTACTAAAGTCTTCAAAATATTACTAAGTTATTTTATAACTCGAATATAAGAAGAAAATAATTTTCAATACATTTTATTTATTAAAATAACACCTAAAAAGCTTTTAATCAATATTTACTCAAAAATCATTGAAAATAATTTTACAAAAATAATAGAGTATTCCTACGGCCAATACTTAGGCATAAAAAACTATAGCAAAAGAGTTTACTCAAAAATCTATTTTTAAACTTAAATTGTAGTCAAAGTACTATTTAAACCACTTTTAAAATTTATCTAAATTAATTTCAACAAAACCTCTAAATAAGCATACCAAAAGTTTCTACAAATCATAAGCTTTCCAAAAATATATTTTTCATAAAATTTGGATAAACGAGTAAAAACTAATAATAGTTTTAAAACGCAGGGACTAATCTGTGATGCGCAGGGGCTAAACTATAAAGAAAACGGAAAGAATCTTCTGCGCTGGAGTCCTTGGCCACGTGTCATCTCCTGATAGGTGCGCGTCTTCCAGGCGGGCGATGCGGCGCGGACGGACGGACGCGGACGGACGCGGACAAGCGGGCAGCGACGGATCTTCGCGGGCGGCGTCGACGTGGCAGCTCCTCATTCGCCGATACCGATTCGTCGGATGGATCTAATCTCAGCCGTTAAAACGAGATCCGACGGCCTAGATCCGTTTGACCTAAAACTAGCGGCGCGAGTTCCCGGAGTTACTCCGGTGACCAAAATCTGCGGCGGCGCCATGGTCGGCGTGGACGCATGCGGCGGAGGAGAGGGGTTCGGGATGCGCGAGTCGTACCACTGGGTGCAGGAGGTCGCGGCGAAGACGAAGGCGTGGTTGCGGATGGCGCGGGCGTCCTTCTCCTCCTCGTATTGCTTGCCGAAGCGGAACCAACGGACGGCAGCGGCGTGTCGAGGACGGGCGCGTCGACCTAGTGCTCAAAAATAAATTGGGACGGGGTCAGGAAGATGCGCGCAAGGGAGGGGAGTCGAGGGAGACCAAAAGTATGCGGCGCCGTTTGCTAATCTCACCGGAAAAGAGGAAAACACGGCGGCGGTAATGGCGGACGGCGGCGGCGATTTTGTGGGCAGCCTGGGGGCGCTTCGGCTAGGGTTTGTGGGGGGGAAAGAGGCGGCGGGGATGGAGGTTTATATGGGGCAAGAGTCCCCGCAAGAATCGCAACAAATCGGGCATATTTGGAAACGAAATCGGTTAGGGTTTCGGGATGAATCCGTGATGAACACGGTGGAGACGATGATGACGTCATCGCTGACGTCATTGGTGGGGCCCACATGTCAGTCAGAGGAAAGGAGCGAGGCGGGCCTGGGCTGCTGCTTGCTGCGCTGAGCGGTAGATAGGTGCGTCCTAATTTTTTTTTTGTTCAAAACTTTTTCCAAAACTGAAACTTGTATATCTTTTGATTTATAAATTCAAATGGATTCAAACCAAATTCTATAGTTTTGTAAAATAAAAACCTTTGTGTTAAAACTTTCAAAAATCATTTTCCAACTTTTCAAATTTTGAAAATTCAAACATTACCTAAAGGTTTAAATAGGCCTTTATGTTAAATTTTATAAATAGGATTTTATAACATTCTTTTGAACTTAAATTTAAAATACATACCAAAATATGAGTAATCGTATTACATATCACTCAATAAAATAATTTTGTATAAAACTCAAATAATTTTGTATAAATCAAAATGGATTCAAAACTCATTTTAAAATCTAAATAATTATTTTGTTTCAAAAGAAAACTGTAAAAACTTGATAATAGGGGATAGGTAAGTAATAGAATAGTTCCAAATACATACGAACAAATCTTAACCAAAACACACTTTTTCAAATAGAAATCATTTTGATTTCTAAACTAGTTTTTAATAAACAAGATGACACTTGATGTCAAATTTTAAAATAGGTTTTAAAACAATCAAATGTGGCTTAAGTAAAACTTAAATACCACAAGATGAACAATTGCAAAATATACATATTTCAACAGATACAAACAATTTTACAAGCAACTCTATCAGAACTAAACATTCATAAAAGTCAAAAGAAAACTTGGAGCATTCCTTGCTCTACTAATATATTTTCTTAAATATATTTTCAAGTGGAAATTTATTTCCCACTTTTGGAATATCCAAATGCAAACAATACTATATGATGATGAATGCATGCATGAATGTATTTTCAAAGCAAAATACATAATAGTTTTCAAAAGTTTTAAATTTTTCTGATTTTTCAACTTTTTGAAAAACTTGGGATGTTACATCGACTCAGTAAGACCTCAAGCGGCCTAGTCGAATCTGACCAGTTTGTTCCAGATTCGAGTCCGGTGACTCGAGTTTGATTGAAAGCTGGTAAGGTTTTACCCGAATGTGTAGTTAACCAGTCCCGATCCGTCGAGTGTACTGGGCCTACTAAGCTATTATCCCTTGATCTTCATAAGCAAAAACCACAGTCGATGAAATACTCGGCATAGCCAACATGTGCTATTCATACAGGAATTCCAGTTATAATATACAGAATACAAAGCATATGACGTGCACTTACGAACGAGTCCATGCCCGATTCTTCGAGTCAGACAAGTACTCGGGGGCTACTGACAAGGGTATACATCTCGGGTACCCCACCGTGAGGGTACCTGGTGCACGTGACGACTAAGTCCCAATAGCGAAGAGCCTACTCGAAGCCCAAGACAAGAGGCCCAAGAAGATGGAGTACCCTCGAAGATTAGACATAGGCATAGTCGGTTTAGACTTTCCTTACGTGTAAACTAGGTCGGTTACGAACTCCCGAGACCCAGCCTATTTAAAGGCTGGGAGGGGTGCCGATCTAGGGACAAGCCATACTCAAACCACCAAAGCTCTAGCGAGATCGTCATCTCGCCGGAACCACCTTGTAACCTCATAATCTCACGCGATCAATAACAGACAAGCAGGAAGTAGGGTCTTTACCTCCACCCGAGGGGCCTGAACCTGGGTAAATCTTTGCCTCTGCTTGTCAGCCGACGAAACTACCAGTACTACCACGTTCTCTCCCCACAATCTCAACCCTAGGTCCTTAACCATGGGATTTGATGAGTGTACCCCTCGTCAACGTACCAGCCAAGGATCCGCGAAAAAGGAAGTTCGAGGAAGAAATTAGATGGTCCCACGCGGCCAGGTACATAGGCCGTGTGGGACCACCTCTTTTATTCCTCGTGGCTCCGATGCCGTCTGTTTTCGTCTCCGTGGCTTCGTCTTGACCTAAAAACGTCTATAAAAATAGCCCCCCGACGTTCTCTGGAAGGAGTGCCGCCGAAACACAGAAACCACGAAACATAGACCTGGAGCTACAGATTGGAGGGGGAAAACTCCGGCGGGGCGCTGCCGGGGTGGTCTCCATCTTCTCCAACGACTTCTCCACCGTCTCCATGATGAAGGGGAGTAGTCCACCCCCTGGACCTTGGGTTTGTGGTGGTAACTTGATCTAATCTCTCTATGTATGATCATTGTTGGAGTTGATAACCCACAAGTATAGGGGATCGCGTTTAGCCTTTTCGATAAGTAAGAGTGTCGAACCCAACGAGGAGCTAAAGGTAGGATAAGTATTCTCTCAAGTTCTATCAACCACTGATACAACTCTACGCACACTAAACGTTTGCATTATCTAGAAAATAAAACTACGGTAGCAATACGGGTATGAGAGGTAGTTTTGCAAGATAATAAATACAAGAAAGTAAATGTTAGTGCTGCAGCAATAAATACACTAAGTAACCATATACTAACAGTACCATGAGTGTGGAAAAGTGGTGGTAATTGTGGTGGCTTTGTCCAAGATTAATTAGTGAAGGTACTTGGTTCATTGTCTTCGATGCAGTTTTCTATGTGGGAGAGGCTAAATATACATGCACTCCACTACTTGGGATTACAAGTACTATATGATTGGATTGTTAGCAAGCATCCGCAAATACTAACAATGCATTAAGGTTTCCCCAACCATAGCCTTAAGTTCAAGGTCCTCTTACTCCCATACGTGCAACTAATCGGTTCGCGTTCTCAGGTTTCTGTCACTCCGGCAGAACTTCCCCCGCTTCGTTACAAATACTACCAACCCTAGGGTGTTTGATCCATGCGCGCACAAATATAATGGACACCAAAGGACAGCACCATATAGACATACAACTCTAATGAACCTCATGCATTCAATTAAGCAATCAAAAGACAAATAAACTACGGAAACATGATGTAAATCATAGGATAAATATTATAGCATCAAACACCATGTTTACATAGGACGGTACAGAGGTTTGTGGGAGGATGAACCACTGAATACAAGGAGGAGATGGTGATGGAGATGGCGGTGAAGACGGCGGAGAGGGGCAGCGCGGCGGCGCAGGGCGGCGGCGGCGGCGGTGCGGGGAACTCCTTTCCCCGCCGCCGGCAAGCTTGGGGAGCGCCGCCCCTTAGCCTCCCTCCTTCATGGCTTCTTGGGAGCCCTCCCCCATGGAGATGGGATCCATGGGGGAGGCAAAAACGTGGCTTTTGGTGGCTGAAATTCGTGGGTGGAGGAGTCCTCCACGAATTAGGTTTCCTCCCTTTATATATCTTCTCGGATTTCCGTCACCCCCTTTTAGGGTTCCACCAAAACGGGCCTACAGGCCGCGTCCGAACTCCGATTGGGCTGATCTCGGGCTTAAAATCTTCGTATGGAAAATTGTGACAACTTTCGTAACAGCCAGGTCTCCATTACGTCATCTTCGAGGGTCAAACTGGCAATCTTCGTAAAAAGTTCTCAGACAGATTTCAGGAAAGTCCCAATTCGACTCCAACAAGGTTTCCTCTTGTATTCTTGATAATTTCTACACATCAAAGAGTAAAACAAGAACATTGTGCACTTTTGCAACTATTAGTAGGTTAGTCCAAATAAATAATAAACTTAATATAAAACAAGTGCTAAAAGCATAAAAATGGCATGAAACAATCAAAAATTATAGATACGTTTTGGACGTATCAACATCCCCAAGCTTAATTCCTGCTCGTCCTCGAGTAGGTAAATGATAACAAAATAATTTTTGATTGTAAATGCTATGATCAGGTCTTTAACAATTGCATGATGTATGGATAATAAAACTTAGCAATCATGTTTCCTAATGAAAAGTATCAACGAACTAAGAGCTTATAACATGAAATTTATAAACATCAACAAGATTGTAATGACCATAATAAAGCATGATAGAGTGGTATCTCGCTTGCCCTTAATTGTGGAGCAAAACATAAATGCCAAGGCACCTCTGAAGTTCAAGTGAAGACTAGATATAGAGATATCAAAGATAAAAGCATCATGGTTATACCTCAATTAATCGTATTCTGGGACAAGCACATTACACTAAGAACGACAGCTATGCTCTCGAAGAAGTGCTCAAAGAAAGGATGGTGACTCAACATAAAAA
Source organism: Poa pratensis (assembly GCA_947311845.1). Taxonomy (NCBI): domain Eukaryota; kingdom Viridiplantae; phylum Streptophyta; class Magnoliopsida; order Poales; family Poaceae; genus Poa; species Poa pratensis. Next base: position 1,921,817 of record CAMZMU010000121.1, on the reverse strand, counting down.
TAAAAGATTGGCCCTTCGCAGAGGGAAGCAGGGATTAACACGTGCTAGAGCTTTTTGTTTTAAAAACAGAGGTAAAAATGTTTTGAGAGGTGTTTGTTAATTGTCAACGAATGGTAGCGGGTGAGAACAGTATTCTACCTGTCAAACGGACTTTTAAGAGCGGCTCCCATGAAGGACGTTATTTCTACCAGCAAGGCAGATCATCCCTCTTTCTCTTTGGTTTACACACATTCAGGTATTTCACTGTTTGTCATTGCTTACTGATGAATCAGGGCAAAAGTGTGAAGAGAATTAATTGGTTAAAGTTGTAATTAATTGGGACTGGGCACCCCGTTGCCAGCTCTTTTTGCAAGTTATTGGATAAGCGGATGTATATGCCACTAGTCCAGGTGTAAAAGTCCATTTGACAAATAGAATAAAGAATAACCACACTAATTCCTCATGAGCTAGTAAACATTGACACAAAAAGAGAAATATTTTGAAGGTTTTAAAGGTAGCACATGCAAATTTACTTGGAATGGCTTGAAATACCATGCATAGGAATTTTTTGGTGGACTCTTTGGGATAACTTGGTTTTAAGGATTTGGATGCACGAGCAGCATTCCCGCTCAGTACAAGTGAAGGCTAGCAATAGACTGGGAAGCGACAACCACGAGAGCGATAACGGTCATAATCATGCTTGCGACAAAATAAAATTAACGGAGGCATAAAAACGATACTAAAACTCTGAGGCAAAATAGATCATCAAGGCTTAATTGACTTTTATTTTTCAGTCATAACATGTGTGAGCATGTGCCAAGTCGATTCAAGTGAATTATTCAGAGGAGGATACCACAATACCATACCATCTTATGAACAGGACAATGCATGTTGATATCAAAATAACATAATATGCACTATTAGCTAGTTGAGACTAACCATAAGAAAACATAAACTACTAAACAGTATTATTCACACATCATTTTTAAGTTTCAACAAGTAATCCATTAACCAAGTAAACATTGAAAACAGAGGATAAATAAAATATGTGACGATCCACTTATTAATGTAACTGGTGTTTGATGCTAAGATAAATAGATAATAAAATACAGCCGCTTCAAGTTTAGTTAAGTTCCTATGTTGCTCAAAAAACAAAGTTTAAAGGTTTGCAAACCGTGGGGTTATTGATGAAGAGGGATGCGGGGACATCCCCAAGCTTATGACTTTGGTAATTCTTCAATATTCCATAGTTTGGTGTTCCTTCATTCTCTGTGAAAAAACTTCAACACAAAAACTTTCCCATTCTTTTCTGCGGTTAGACATTAGTACAATAGATAATATTTCCCAAGTGCTACTATTAAACCAAATAAAATTTTGTTTTTAAGTTACAGAAAGGTTGCTTAAATGGCCAACTTATAAATGAAAGGTAAGAACCATTAAAAATCAAATGAAAACGAAAAGAGGCCACTCTTGCAACAAAAGTCAGAATCTGTCCAGAAAAACAGCAGCTGGAAAACGCAATTTTTAGGTGCACTTAAACATGCCCGAAATTTTAGCCAATTTTTGTACATGCAGAGGATTAGGTGCTACAACATCAGTAATTTTTTCGTGATTTTTAGAGCTTCCAGTAAAATATGAAAAATCGCGCAATAAGCAGTAGATACCGAAAACAGAAAATCACTTTTTACATATGTATCAACTAAGCTAAATGGATAAAACTTGGTACTTTATTTTTGATAAACTAAGAAACCAGAGGCTAAGCAAGACCTAAACATGCTAGCTACAGCAAGGAAAACTCTAAATAAAAATCAAAAGTAAAACCCAAATAAAATTAAAATAAAGAACCAAACAAAGAAGCAAAACAAAAGAAAATATTTTTGTTATTTTGAATTTATAAGTGAAAGTAAAGAAGCAATCGAAACCAAATAAGGAGCCTAATAAAACTAAAGAAGGTAAAACCAAGACATATAAAAGCAATTATAATACAAGTTAAGACAATACATATCATGTGGACGGGTAATATAGAGTATGAACGAGACAACCTCATGTTAGTTGATGAATAGGGGGATGACTCGGGCATCCCCAAGCTTAGATGATTGTATCTTCTTGAATATGTTCTTGGGATGCACCTACACATCCCCAAGCTTGAGCTCTTGCGTCTTCTTATTCATCTCATATCACCATATTGATTAGATCTTATAAGCTACATCCACATAAAACTTCACAAAACTCATTAGTAGGGTTAGTACTCATTAAATAAAATCCACTCATGTTCAAGCATTGACAAGTTTTATAATTTTTACTCAACATTAGCCACTGTATATACTAAGGTGTTCATGATTTCCGTTGTCCGTCGAAAAACTAATGAAACTAACAACACCAAGTACAATATTGAATAAACAAAGAAATCTGTTAAAACTGAACAGTCAGTAAAGATCGAATTTTTCGACCTATCTACGTACCTTAAATCAGAAAAAGTTAGTCTAATGAAAGAAAGCTAATAAGCATCACTTTCCACTCAAGAAATTTCAGATCAAGATCACGTTCTGGTGATGTTAAACATTTAATACGGTGGAGCACAGAAAATCTGTTTCTGGACAGCAAAGTAAAACTATCAACTTTCAATTAACTAAAGACTATAATTAGCATTTTATTTTTATGTACAGAGGTATATATGTCACAGCCCAATTTTGGGAGGCCAGAAAAACACATTTATTAGAGAGCCAAAAATCAGAACCAACAAAAACTTTTTGAGTTATGTTGTTTATGGATGTGTTTCACCCCTGTTTGCACTGTTTGACTGGTTGTGGTTTGTGTTTGTGTCGATGACCTCTCTAATTATCCACCTTGGAGCTCAACATAGTTATATTATGACCCTTGTGATCAATGTTATGACAAGTAAACTAGTCCATACACCTTCTCCTATCTTAAGATGTCTTTTTAGCTTATAGAAACTTCCAACTTTGGAGGCATGCCATTGTGGCAAATCTTGCTCTTCTCATCGGTGATCCATCAAGGAAATTGTATCCCATATCCTCACCTTCGATTCAAGTTTTGAAAGGGTAATCTGAAACCTCCTATCATTTGATTCCAATGCCCTTTTTTTTTTATGACAATTCAATTAGTGTCTATACCACTCCTATCTTTGCATCCTTTCTAAAATCACTTCTTATTCCTTTTGAGATCAACCTAAGTTCCTTGCCATTCTCTTTATTTGTATTTCACCACTATTATAGCTAATGTTCTTGCCTTGACCATTAATACCATTTTCTCTCCAATGTTTTGGTGCCTACTAAAAAGCCTCTTGTTTTCTTTGTTTTCACAAGAGATCTCAAATAATTTTCAAAAGAATTATTTCTTAAAAATCACTTCTGTGATCCATATGATATAACCTCTCATCTCTTTTAAAAAAATATTTGTTTTGGAAACATTTTTCTTAGTATAATAATTTATTTACAAAAAGGCCAGAAATGGATTTTAAAATGTTTTATGAATAAAAGTATTTCAAAAATTCTTAGAAAAATTACCCAACATTCCTTTGAGTATATGTGACTAGTTTATTCAAAAATATTCTCAAATACTATTTAAACTCTTGGAGAAAACTTGGTAAAACCCTCTCTGGACCTATCTTCTTTTCTGTTAAAAGATTGCATCTTTAGAACATCGTATTTATCTTTGTGGTGTTTATTTTGGAAATGTACCACCACCTCATCCATCCTTGTCATCTCTAATATCCTTCCAATGTTTTGTTTGAGTTTTTATTGTTTTCAAAGTCATTATTTCATGTTGCTTTTGGTGACATCAAAATAAGTGTTTCCTGAACCTGTTATTTTATTCTCTTTTTACCTCCTTACAAAACCCTTTAAATCTTATTTTTCAGACGTGCATTTGTGACACATGTGATCACCATAGATAGCACATCATCCCTGTACCTTTGTTCTTGATTCTCTTGGCTATATGGTCACACTTCCATCATGCTTTTTTTACCATCGTGATGATCATTTTCTGGGACTTAGTAGATTTTTCACAAAGTCTAGAATTCTGAATTTTTCTGAATCTGTTTCGGCCGAGTTCGAATTTGATTCAAAACTTGTTTTAAACTCACCCAAAACCCCACCTAGACACACCCCTTTGCTAACCTATCTACCCTAGTGCATTTCGTGCACAAATGGCGTGCTGGATGGGCGCGCACTAGCGTGTCGACCCGGCGTCCATAGTGCACACCCGAGCGTGGTATCGCGAGTGTGCTGCACCACGGGCTCGGCCACCGCGCCACCATTCTCTCTCACATCCCCACGACCATCTCCCCAAATCCCAGTCACGCGCGAGGACCGTGCTGTCCAAACGAGCCATGACCACCTCGGGAACTCCCGGAGAAGGATGCCTCTCTCCCCTTCTTTACTCTGTCTCAGAGGGCGACCCAGTGGCTGTACTCGACGCCCTGCACCACCTCCCAGCTCCTAGGCACCGCCCCTGGCACCCAATCGACCTCCAGCAGCCTCCACATGCGCGCCCGTGCACCCATCTCACCATGGACCGGCCTTGGCTCGGTTTTAAGCTCACAAACACTCTCCCGCACCCTCACTTGGCCATTCTCACCTCCCTCCTTCTCTCCTCAACCTCCTCGAGCCGTGAGAGACGAGCCCGCGAGCTCTGCCACCAGGGAACGCGGAAGACAAGCCCAGCTCGGCCGAGATCTGGCCATGGAGATTCCCACCGACCCCGAACTCCTCTGCTCTCCATTCTTGCTCCATAATATTCTCCATCCCGAGATCTTGGTCTTAGACATCTCCGTTTATTTGCAGGTTCACTGGAGGCTCCGTGACCATCCCGTGCCCGTCGCGGACTACCTCAGTGCCGCCATCGTTTCGGAGCGAGCCGACGAGAATCGCGGCCATCCCCGACCTTGCCAAGCTTCCCGCGTCCCCCACCAACCCTAGGCAACCCCGTACGTGCCCCCTAGGTGAGCCAAACAAGCAGAGCACCATGGCTATGGCTTCTGTTGTGTTATTTGCGTCCTGGGGAAGGAGAAGAGCAGCATCCGTCGGATCGCAGATGAACGGTCCAGGTTGAATCCTGTTTTTTTTTCCTCCCGCGCGCGCCTGGGCGCGATCTGGGCCGATTTCGCGCAGCACGGCCGGATCTGGGCCGGATCTGGCCCGTGTAGTATTTTTTTTCTGTAGTTTTATTCTTTTTCCGAGTAGATCTGTTTCTGTGCTGTAGCTTTAATTCATTTGTGGTAAATCTGTGCATGCAAATGGTGTGAAGTAAATTTTGTTAGCTTTCTGTGTGTTTTCTTAATTACGTGGAATTGGCTGTTTTCCAAAATATATTCTTATGAGTGTGCTAGAGTTAATCTTGTAAAAAGTATCTTTTTCAGTATTTAATTTATAAATTGAGTTTTACAGATCCAAATCTTGCAAACTTTGGTTCTCTGGAAAGCTAGTGTGAATACTTACCTAGATCTATAAGCCATGCATGCAGGAGATTTGTGAAACTAAAGTTTTATTAAGTTTAAAATTGACCACAGTAGCATTTTGTTGATTTTTAATTCTTTATCAAAAATACTTTTTGAAGAAAATCCAATTGCTTGTGTTAGATGTGGGTAGTAGCCTTTATTTACTAGCTTGGTAGAATTTTCCAACTTGTATTTTGCCCAGAGTGGTTTATTTTCAAAAACAGTGGGTTTTTACACTTGAAGTTTGATACTTTTATTTTCTGTTATTTGTATGTGTCTAGTTTTAATTGTTTGTGCTAGATCTGTTCATGCTTTGAACTTAGGAGTATTTTTGTGGAGTGCCTATGAGTTTTCTTTAACCTGCAGCACTGGTTTTGTCTAAAAATAATTTATATTTTGTACTGGGCATTAAGTCTAGTAAAAAGGTTGTTTTCTACTCTAAATAAGATATCTTGAGCTAGGGGTGTCCAATTGGAGTAAATCCAATTTGTGCAGAAAGGTAAAATTCATACCTTTCTGTAGAATCTAGTCTTGCATGCAGGAGTTTCCTAAAACTAGAGTTTTAGTCTTTTTAGTTTCAGGACCAGAAGCACTTGAGGCATTTTTAGCTCTCAAATGGAAAGTGCTTTGGGTGCAGATCCAATTTTCCTAGTTTAGTATGACTTCTAGCAGTACTGTGTTAAAAGGGTTTAATTTTAGGAGCATTATTTTAGGTCTTGGGGATGTTTCCCCCAAAACAGCAACTTTTCTTCTAACAAAAGCTCCATTATAATTGTTTGCCTTTAATTGTTTTTGTTTAGGGTAGTGGTAGATGTTTTATCCAGAGGGTGTTTATGTAGTGAAATGCTTGCTGTTTGGTTTAAACACTTTAGATTGTTGTCGACCCGCTTCTTAGAATTAACGGTAGTTGCGTTTAATTTTTCCGGTACGATAGAACCGCAAGAGGAGGAGCAGTACGAGGGAACTGAACCTGTCTACGAGGAAGAACAGTACCAGGGACACTTTGCTGAGCAAGGCAAGCCACCTCACCACTCTACTGAAATCCTATTAATTTTACAAGCATGTTTTGTTTTCAAAATAAAAATAATGCATGTTTTATTTCCTTTGTGGCATCTTGCCACCCAAAAACTATTTTACAAAATATTGTTTGGCCAAAGGATATCTACTAGTATGTAATAGGTTTATAAAAATAAGTCTTACTTGAGAAGCCTTCTACTGAAGGCGCTATCAAGAAAATTATATTTTCTATTAGCATATCCTTATACTCTTACCTCAAAACTATAGGATGGGAGCCTAGATTTGATGAAATGTTTTTGAAATAAAACCCGAGTCGCTGGGAGCGATCGGCGAGACAGTGTTTTATAAAACCCATGTTGCTGGGAGCAAATGGAGAGTTTGTGAAAAGCCGAAGTGCTGGGAGCATTCGGTGAGTTTGCAAAAACCCGAGCTGCTGGGAGCAGTCGGAGATGGAGGTTTGATTACGAAGTCCCTGCTGCCGCCCGAACAATTAACCCGTACAACCACATTACCTCAAAATGGGCACGAGGCTTAGCGGAAGCTTGTTGGTGTTAGTATTCGAATACTCCTCAATTGGCTAGAAGGGTTAGAGTCCCCGGAACCGAATGCTGCAAGGGAATGGGCATACAAAGTGTGGACTGCGTGTGCCACCGGGAAGCAACGGTGGGTCTCCTGTCATGGCGGTGTGAGACTAGGGGAAACCGGATCGATATGGCTAGCTCACTCGGTGCCGGGGAGAACAAACCCACTCGAAGAGGATATTCTTATACTAGCGCTGACATAGTGGAAGTTAGGATCGGCCGTCTGATGTGTGCATGCTGTCTCTGTACAGTCCGTGGTTGATCCACGGCAGACCATCCGAATCTTGTGGTGAAAGTGTACCACCTCTGCAGAGTGTAAATCTATTCGAATAGCCGTGTCCGCGGTCATGGACGGTTGCAAAGGCCACACTGGGCGACTGGTGAAAGAAGAAAAGTTGTTTTCTGTTTTGGACTAAAAGGAGGCATCAAGGATGGTACCTGGGAGGTACGGATTTTGGGAAAAGATGGTTGGTCTCGGGGAGTCAACCAGTCGGAACCCGGAAAGGAAAAAGGGGCATCCCTATCTTAGTGTTTTGAAAAAGTTTTACAGAAAGTGTTTTCGAACGTGGAAATGGTTTCTGCCATTTCTAAAAGAAGGAGAATTATATCTCCAAATGCCTTTTTCAACAAAGATATAGAGACGTTGTATTCTCTATGTCTAAAAGCATCGTTTTGCGAAAATTAAGCCCTATAGTCATATATAGCAGCTATCCTAGTTTTCGACAGCGTTTTTATTGCATTACCATGAAAACTTAAGCCTGGTGGTGGTCTTGCGAGTACGTAATTGTACTCATGGCTGTGTCCCTGGATATTCCAATGTCCAGATTTTCAACGAGAAGACCTACGCCGAAGAGGAGAAGTACGCCGACGACTACGCCAACTGAGTGTCACCGGTCAACTGCTCTGTGGGAATGCGTCCGGTTGTGACGAGGGTCGACGCTAGCCGAGAGCTTCCGCTATATCGTAGTTAAATTCCGTCCTGCGTGACGATGGTTGCAGACTTGGTCGTGTGACCACCATTTATGTAAGTCTTGTACTATTCGAGTTGGATGATGTAACTCTGTATATCATGTTGGTTATGTGATCGCGATGCACTGATCATTGGGATCGTGATCTGTTTACATAACGTGGGCACCTCTGACTGGTAAATCTGAGGTGCCCTTACAGACTTGGTATCAGAGCCATCGTTGACCTTAGGAGACCTTAGTTAGCGTGGTCGTTAGCTTAGGAAGGAAATATTTTGCTAAAACTTATTTCTACAGAAATCTATTTTCTTCAAGGTAAATCTAGTATGGTTTCCCACTCCTCACCTATTCTCAAAAATATCTTGATCTTACCTTTCTAATTTCAAAGTATTTCAAAAGAGTTTCCTCTACCCTCTTGTCCCTATTCAAAACTTGGTTACGCTTGACGATGGACCCAAGTGAGACCTAAGTAACTAGAGCCAAGACGGAGACAAGGGTCCTCAGATGCACAGTCCGCAAGACCAAGGTCGTCAATGACAACAAAGCGAAGACCTCCAAATCCTTTTGGAATGTGCAGAATGCAAGACCAGAATGCCATATCACCTTCACTCCCTCGACTCGACCCCAACAATGTTACGCCATCGGCAACCTCCAGAATCTCAAGCTTTCCGGCCAAAGCCAAGGGTAATGAAATGAGGACTTCAGCTACCATGTGACCCCAAAACCCAAAACCCATAGGATTGGAGTTACCCCCATCTACCCGAGTATTAGACGTCGTTGGTACTGAATGTACCTTTCTTGATCTTTGATTGTGTGCTTGTTCTTTGTTTGTGTGTTGTTTGAGTGAGGCCTTTTTGTGAGTTCCACAATCACGCCTTGTTGGCAAAAACAAATAACCAAACTTTGTCTTGCTGAAAAAAAAAAAAAACCCTTCCTGCTCTTTTTGCAAAATCTTTTGGCCCTTTGACCCTAGTTGCACTTTTGCACCCTAACAAAACCTTGACCTACAAAGTTTTTCGGAAAAATTTCTCCTTTTAAATCCACTTCATCTTCTACTGAAGAGTGCAAGATACCGAAGACACTCAACTCCAACCCGAGAACTCAAGATTCCGCAATCTAATGTGCAAGTCAACTACCGGTCTTCGGGCACCATTTTGTTCAAGTATGTCAAGAACCCTCAAGGAAGCTGGAGATTCAAGACTCAACCAAAGATGAAGCGAGCCTTACCTCGTGAAACTAACCGCAAGATTATCAGTATAACAACACTAACTTACCTTGGTCAACCCTAGATTAACATCTAATAAGAGTTGTGCTAACCTCTCCTCACCCGAAGCCCTGCCAAGTAGAAGAAGTACAAGAGAGGAGGACTACAGAAGTTTATAAAGCCCTCAAGCCAAGGAAGCCACCCACGACAAATCACCCTCCCCAAAATGTGAAGACAATATACCCCGCAGCGCACCAAGAAGGATCAAAGGGGGGAAGCACCTTCAAATCAACCTCACCAACCCCAAGCAACCAGAGATATGGATAGACGTTTCTAACATTTTTCTAGTATGAACTAAAAGTAATCCAAGTCTTCGGACACGAGATACCAGTGAGGCCAAAGAGTAGCTAAACGCGTTTCTAACTACGATACTCATAAAAAGGCAAAATGAAGACAAAGAAGGAAGATCCATACCAATTCCCCAAAGTGGCCTGGTCAAGACACTGCATCGGCATGCCAACATCAACTACAAGAACCTGAAGCGCCATGTGAAGATATCCATCTCCTCAACAAGGAAAACCCTGACAACCTCAAGTCATCAAGATTCGAGAAGACCACTTCGTTAGTGGGTAAGCGACAAGGACCAAAGAAGGAGAAGAAGCCAAAGACTCATGTCTGACTCTTACACCCTACTAGTACTCACGTAGGAATCTCGGGACGAGATTCTTTTAAGGGGGGAAGGTCTGTCACAGCCCAATTTTGGGAGGCCAGAAAAACACATTTATTAGAGAGCCAAAAATCAGAACCAACAAAAACTTTTTGAGTTATGTTGTTTATGGATGTGTTTCACCCCTGTTTGCACTGTTTGACTGGTTGTGGTTTGTGTTTGTGTCGATGACCTCTCTAATTATCCACCTTGGAGCTCAACATAGTTATATTATGACCCTTGTGATCAATGTTATGACAAGTAAACTAGTCCATACACCTTCTCCTATCTTAAGATGTCTTTTTAGCTTATAGAAACTTCCAACTTTGGAGGCATGCCATTGTGGCAAATCTTGCTCTTCTCATCGGTGATCCATCAAGGAAATTGTATCCCATATCCTCACCTTCGATTCAAGTTTTGAAAGGGTAATCTGAAACCTCCTATCATTTGATTCCAATGCCCTTTTTTTTTATGACAATTCAATTAGTGTCTATACCACTCCTATCTTTGCATCCTTTCTAAAATCACTTCTTATTCCTTTTGAGATCAACCTAAGTTCCTTGCCATTCTCTTTATTTGTATTTCACCACTATTATAGCTAATGTTCTTGCCTTGACCATTAATACCATTTTCTCTCCAATGTTTTGGTGCCTACTAAAAAGCCTCTTGTTTTCTTTGTTTTCACAAGAGATCTCAAATAATTTTCAAAAGAATTATTTCTTAAAAATCACTTCTGTGATCCATATGATATAACCTCTCATCTCTTTTAAAAAAATATTTGTTTTGGAAACATTTTTCTTAGTATAATAATTTATTTACAAAAAGGCCAGAAATGGATTTTAAAATGTTTTTTGAATAAAAGTATTTCAAAAATTCTTAGAAAAATTACCCAACATTCCTTTGAGTATATGTGACTAGTTTATTCAAAAATATTCTCAAATACTATTTAAACTCTTGGAGAAAACTTGGTAAAACCCTCTCTGGACCTATCTTCTTTTCTGTTAAAAGATTGCATCTTTAGAACATCGTATTTATCTTTGTGGTGTTTATTTTGGAAATGTACCACCACCTCATCCATCCTTGTCATCTCTAATATCCTTCCAATGTTTTTTTTGAGTTTTTATTGTTTTCAAAGTCATTATTTCATGTTGCTTTTGGTGACATCAAAATAAGTGTTTCCTGAACCTGTTATTTTATTCTCTTTTTACCTCCTTACAAAACCCTTTAAATCTTATTTTTCAGACGTGCATTTGTGACACATGTGATCACCATAGATAGCACATCATCCCTGTACCTTTGTTCTTGATTCTCTTGGCTATATGGTCACACTTCCATCATGCTTTTGTTACCATCGTGATGATCATTTTCTGGGACTTAGTAGATTTTTCACAAAGTCTAGAATTCTGAATTTTTCTGAATCTGTTTCGGCCGAGTTCGAATTTGATTCAAAACTTGTTTTAAACTCACCCAAAACCCCACCTAGACACACCCCTTTGCTAACCTATCTACCCTAGTGCATTTCGTGCACAAATGGCGTGCTGGATGGGCGCGCACTAGCGTGTCGACCCGGCGTCCATAGTGCACACCCGAGCGTGGTATCGCGAGTGTGCTGCACCACGGGCTCGGCCACCGCGCCACCATTCTCTCTCACATCCCCACGACCATCTCCCCAAATCCCAGTCACGCGCGAGGACCGTGCTGTCCAAACGAGCCATGACCACCTCGGGAACTCCTGGAGAAGGATGCCTCTCTCCCCTTCTTTAATCTGTCTCAGAGGGCGACCCAGTGGCTGTACTCGACGCCCTGCACCACCTCCCAGCTCCTAGGCACCGCCCCTGGCACCCAATCGACCTCCAGCAGCCTCCACATGCGCGCCCGTGCACCCATCTCACCATGGACCGGCCTCGGCTCGGTTTTAAGCTCACAAACACTCTCCCGCACCCTCACTTGGCCATTCTCACCTCCCTCCTTCTCTCCTCAACCTCCTCGAGCCGTGAGAGACGAGCCCGCGAGCTCTGCCACCAGGGAACGCGGAAGACAAGCCCAGCTCGGCCGAGATCTGGCCATGGAGATTCCCACCGACCCCGAACTCCTCTGCTCTCCATTCTTGCTCCATAATATTCTCCATCCCGAGATCTTGGTCTTAGACATCTCCGTTTATTTGCAGGTTCACTGGAGGCTCCGTGACCATCCCGTGCCCGTCGCGGACTACCTCAGTGCCGCCATCGTTTCGGAGCGAGCCGACGAGAATCGCGGCCATCCCCGACCTTGCCAAGCTTCCCGCGTCCCCCACCAACCCTAGGCAACCCCGTACGTGCCCCCTAGGTGAGCCAAACAAGCAGAGCACCATGGCTATGGCTTCTGTTGTGTTATTTGCGTCCTGGGGAAGGAGAAGAGCAGCATCCGTCGGATCGCAGATGAACGGTCCAGGTTGAATCCTGTTTTTTTTCCTCCCGCGCGCGCCTGGGCGCGATCTGGGCCGATTTCGCGCAGCACGGCCGGATCTGGGCCGGATCTGGCCCGTGTAGTATTTTTTTTCTGTAGTTTTATTCTTTTTCCGAGTAGATCTGTTTCTGTGCTGTAGCTTTAATTCATTTGTGGTAAATCTGTGCATGCAAATGGTGTGAAGTAAATTTTGTTAGCTTTCTGTGTGTTTTCTTAATTACGTGGAATTGGCTGTTTTCCAAAATATATTCTTATGAGTGTGCTAGAGTTAATCTTGTAAAAAGTATCTTTTTCAGTATTTAATTTATAAATTGAGTTTTACAGATCCAAATCTTGCAAACTTTGGTTCTCTGGAAAGCTAGTGTGAATACTTACCTAGATCTATAAGCCATGCATGCAGGAGATTTGTGAAACTAAAGTTTTATTAAGTTTAAAATTGACCACAGTAGCATTTTGTTGATTTTTAATTCTTTATCAAAAATACTTTTTGAAGAAAATCCAATTGCTTGTGTTAGATGTGGGTAGTAGCCTTTATTTACTAGCTTGGTAGAATTTTCCAATTTGTATTTTGCCCAGAGTGGTTTATTTTCAAAAACAGTGGGTTTTTACACTTGAAGTTTGATACTTTTATTTTCTGTTATTTGTATGTGTCTAGTTTTAATTGTTTGTGCTAGATCTGTTCATGCTTTGAACTTAGGAGTATTTTTGTGGAGTGCCTATGAGTTTTCTTTAACCTGCAGCACTGGTTTTGTCTAAAAATAATTTATATTTTGTACTGGGCATTAAGTCTAGTAAAAAGGTTGTTTTCTACTCTAAATAAGATATCTTGAGCTAGGGGTGTCCAATTGGAGTAAATCCAATTTGTGCAGAAAGGTAAAATTCATACCTTTCTGTAGAATCTAGTCTTGCATGCAGGAGTTTCCTAAAACTAGAGTTTTAGTCTTTTTAGTTTCAGGACCAGAAGCACTTGAGGCATTTTTAGCTCTCAAATGGAAAGTGCTTTGGGTGCAGATCCAATTTTCCTAGTTTAGTATGACTTCTAGCAGTACTGTGTTAAAAGGGTTTAATTTTAGGAGCATTATTTTAGGTCTTGGGGATGTTTCCCCCAAAACAGCAACTTTTCTTCTAACAAAAGCTCCATTATAATTGTTTGCCTTTAATTGTTTTTGTTTAGGGTTGTGGTAGATGTTTTATCCAGAGGGTGTTTATGTAGTGAAATGCTTGCTGTTTGGTTTAAACACTTTAGATTGTTGTCGACCCGCTTCTTAGAATTAACGGTAGTTGCGTTTAATTTTTCCGGTACGATAGAACCGCAAGAGGAGGAGCAGTACGAGGGAACTGAACCTGTCTACGAGGAAGAACAGTACCAGGGACACTTTGCTGAGCAAGGCAAGCCACCTCACCACTCTACTGAAATCCTATTAATTTTACAAGCATGTTTTGTTTTCAAAATAAAAATAATGCATGTTTTATTTCCTTTGTGGCATCTTGCCACCCAAAAACTATTTTACAAAATATTGTTTGGCCAAAGGATATCTACTAGTATGTAATAGGTTTATAAAAATAAGTCTTACTTGAGAAGCCTTCTACTGAAGGCGCTATCAAGAAAATTATATTTTCTATTAGCATATCCTTATACTCTTACCTCAAAACTATAGGATGGGAGCCTAGATTTGATGAAATGTTTTTGAAATAAAACCCGAGTCGCTGGGAGCGATCGGCGAGACAGTGTTTTATAAAACCCATGTTGCTGGGAGCAAATGGAGAGTTTGTGAAAAGCCGAAGTGCTGGGAGCATTCGGTGAGTTTGCAAAAACCCGAGCTGCTGGGAGCAGTCGGAGATGGAGGTTTGATTACGAAGTCCCTGCTGCCGCCCGAACAATTAACCCGTACAACCACATTACCTCAAAATGGGCACGAGGCTTAGCGGAAGCTTGTTGGTGTTAGTATTCGAATACTCCTCAATTGGCTAGAAGGAGTTAGAGTCCCCGGAACCGAATGCTGCAAGGGAATGGGCATACAAAGTGTGGACTGCGTGTGCCACCGGGAAGCAACGGTGGGTCTCCTGTCATGGCGGTGTGAGACTAGGGGAAACCGGATCGATACGGCTAGCTCACTCGGTGCCGGGGAGAACAAACCCACTCGAAGAGGATATTCTTATACTATCGCTGACATAGTGGAAGTTAGGATCGGCCGTCTGATGTGTGCATGCTGTCTCTGTACAGTCCGTGGTTGATCCACGGCAGACCATCCGAATCTTGTGGTGAAAGTGTACCACCTCTGCAGAGTGTAAATCTATTCGAATAGCCGTGTCCGCGGTCATGGACGGTTGCAAAGGCCACACTGGGCGACTGGTGAAAGAAGAAAAGTTGTTTTCTGTTTTGGACTAAAAGGAGGCATCAAGGATGGTACCTGGGAGGTACGGATTTTGGGAAAAGATGGTTGGTCTCGGGGAGTCAACCAGTCGGAACCCGGAAAGGAAAAAGGGGCATCCCTATCTTAGTGTTTTGAAATTTTTTACAGAAAGTGTTTTCGAACGTGGAAATGGTTTCTGCCATTTCTAAAAGAAGGAGAATTATATCTCCAAATGCCTTTTTCAACAAAGATATAGAGACGTTGTATTCCCTATGTCTAAAAGCATCGTTTTGCGAAAATTAAGCCCTATAGTCATATATAGCAGCTATCCTAGTTTTCGACAGCATTTTTATTGCATTACCATGAAAACTTAAGCCTGGTGGTGGTCTTGCGAGTACGTAATTGTACTCATGGCTGTGTCCCTGGATATTCCAATGTCCAGATTTTCAACGAGAAGACCTACGCCGAAGAGGAGAAGTACGCCGACGACTACGCCAACTGAGTGTCACCGGTCAACTGCTCTGTGGGAATGCGTCCGGTTGTGACGAGGGTCGACGCTAGCCGAGAGCTTCCGCTATATCGTAGTTAAATTCCGTCCTGCGTGACGATGGTTGCAGACTTGGTCGTGTGACCACCATTTATGTAAGTCTTGTACTATTCGAGTTGGATGATGTAACTCTGTATATCATGTTGGTTATGTGATCGCGATGCACTGATCATTGGGATCGTGATCTGTTTACATAACGTGGGCACCTCTGACTGGTAAATCTGAGGGGCCCTTACAATATACACAATATTTACAATATTTACATGTTTTTAATGAAAAGCTTCCATGGAAAGATTTGTTTTGATTTCATAGGCATGAACACAAGTGTTCAAGGTCGACCCCCATTTAACCATTACTCATCTTTCCAATCACTTTTCTTTTTGAAAACGTTTTTAGATAACAACTACACCTAATTTTTTTTGTAATTCGCATTCCCTATCCATAGTAAGATAAAGAACAACTTAATACTGAAAATAAAAACTACTAAGAGATAAAGCAAACAAGTGCACACAAGAACATTAACCTACGCTATGGCTCCCCGGCAACGGCGCCAGAAAAGGTCTTGATAACCCACAAGTATAGGGGATCACGTGTAGCCTTTTCGATAAGTAAGAGTGTCGAACCCAACGAGGAGCTATAGGTAGGATAAGTATTCTCTCAAGTTCTATCAACCACTGATACAACTCTACGCACACTAAACGTTTGCATTATCTAGAAAATAAAACTACGGTAGCAATACGGGTATGAGAGGTAGCTTTGCAAGATAATAAATACAAGAAAGTAAAAGTTAGTGCTGTAGCAATAAAGTACAATAAGTAACCATATACTAACAGTACCATGAGTGTGGAAAAGTGGTGGTACTTGTGGTGGCTTTGTCCAAGATTAATTAGTGAAGTTAATTGGTTCATTGTCCTCGATGCAGTTTTCTATGTGGGAGAGGCTAAATATACATGCACTCCACTACTTGGGATTACAAGTACTATATGATTGGATTGTTTAGCAAGCATCCGCAAATACTAACAATGCATTAAGGTTTCCCCAACCATAGCCTTAAGTTCAAGGTCCTCTTACTCCCATATGTGCAACTAATCGGTTCGCGTTCTCAGGTTTCTGTCACTCCGGCAGAACTTCCCCCGCTTCGTTACAAATACTACCAACCCTAGGGTGTTTGATCCATGCGCGCACAAATATAATGGACACCAAAGGACAGCACCATATAGACATACAACTCTAATGAACCTCATGCATTCAATTAAGCAATCAAAAGACAAATAAACTACGGAAACATGATGTAAATCATAGGATAAATATTATAGCATCAAACACCATGTTTACATAGGACGGTACAGAGGTTTGTGGAGGATGAACCACTGAATACAAGGAGGAGATGGTCATGGAGATGGCGGTGAAGACGGCGGAGAGGGGCAGCGCGGCGGCGCAGGGCGGCGGCGCAGGGCGGCGGCGGCGCCGGCGGTGCGGGGAACTCCTTCCCCGCCGCCGGCATCATGGGGGAGCGCCGCCCCTTAGCCTCCCTCCTTCATAGCTTCTTGGGAGCCCTCCCCCATGGAGATGGGATCCATGGGGAGGCAAAAACGTGGCTTTTGGTGGCTGAAATTCGTGGGTGGAGGAGTCCTCCACGAATTAGGTTTCCTCCCTTTATATATCTTCTCGGATTTCCGTCACCCCATTTTAGGGTTCCACCAAAACGGGCCTACAGGCCGCGTCCAAACTCCGATTGGGCTGATCGCGGGCTTAAAATCTTCGTATGGAAAATTGTGACAACTTTCGTAACAGCCAGGTCTCCATTGGACGTCATCTTCGAGGGTCAAACTGGCAAACTTCGTAAAAAGTTCTCAGACAGATTTCAGGAAAGTCCCTATTCGACTCCAACAAGGTTTCCTCTTATATTCTTGATAATTTATACACATCAAAGAGTAAAACAAGAACATTGTGCACTTTTGCAACTATTAGTAGGTTAGTCCAAATAAATAATAAACTTAATATAAAACAAGTGCTAAAAGCATAAAAATGGCATGAAACAAACAAAAATTATAGATACGTTTTGGACGTATCAGGAGTCCGTATGATGTGCCTTGCATAAGTATGGATCTATCTATGTAATTCTTATGGTGGATATTGTGGCATGAGATGATTTGTTATACATTTACCGTTGTGTTGGAGCTTTTATGATTTGTCATACTTGGGAGATATTCTATGATACATGTGATGGTTTGATTTATGCATAATGCTTTGTTTATCCTTGTCATGAGGTGATTGACACCACCAAGTGTAGATAGATGAGAGAGTTGTGGTCATGCACACGAATTATGAATCATTGCACTAGTGTTTAGAATATTATCCATTATGAAGTATGATGTATGTAGGTACGGGATGGCCGATGTGACACGGCATATGTATTGAGTGACATGTGAAATACAGCCCAACATCCTTTATCTGGTGGTAAAAAGGAAGAGTATGATGTGGGAGTGACAGCAACCACGCTAGCCTTGCGAGGGTGACCTAGCAACACAAATGAGTACTTCTTTCAACTATGTGTTTTAGGACATATAGCCGTCATAAAATGTGGGGACCCCGGACTAGCTGTCCGAAATACCCGATTATGCTTAACACAACGATCCCGTGATCAGTCTGCCGTTGCACATAATCCGAATTGGATACCAAAGTTTACATCCATTACAATACCGAATTAAAAGTCTTACATAAATGGTCATTTAGACCAAGTCTTACATAGGTGCCTTCATGGGCCAAACCAAAATATCAGCGGAAACTACGGCGTAGTAGACATCATATTCTAACGACGACAACCCGACAGGCAGCTGACTTGTGGAGATCCTTAGTTCGCGTAGAAGTCGCCATACTCCTGCTCGGCGTAGTGCTCCTCCTCATAGTCTGGCTAGGTCAATAGCCAGGGACGAAACCAATATGAGTACATTTGAATGTACTCGCAAACTACCCCAACATGAGTATGCACTAGTTTTATTTTAATTTACAACTTTTATTTATTTAAAACATCTCTATATCTTTATTGAAAAAGGTAAGAAGAGTTTTATAACTATCTTTAAAGAAATCACCATTTTTATCTGTTTCTCCAAAACTCCTCCTTTTTCCGACCATAGACCGTCATGGTCTACTTCCTCCAACAACCTCATACCGATCCGTTGGTATAGGTGTAAGGAACATTCTTCACTTCATTTTCTTTTTAAAACTCAAAGTCTTTCAAAAACTTGCACATGGTCTTAGGACAGCCTTCCAACTGTCCATATCCGAGGACTCGGATATTCTAATAGTTTTAACCCTCTGCAGAGGTAGCACGCTTTTAGCCCACATTCATCCGGTAACTCATCGTGTCAGCCACGTCCCGCCATACCAGGTGTATGCGAAGTTGAGCCACCGACCATAGCCTCTTATTTGCTCATGCTAGTATAGGATCCTTCCCATATGACACTTTCCATCGACACTCAGTCCAGTTTCCCGTCAGAAACCCTAAGTGTGAGGACTGATAGTTTTGTCCGGCGGTTTATGGTGGAACCTTCTATCCTCCCCACCAACTTGTGTGAGGACCCGGGTCAGGGGGTAGGTCCTCGGACCATCCCCTCATGCATAACGGAGTGATCTCCGTTGATGAGGTATCCCATACTAATAAGAGCAAACTACATGACTAAGCCCCGTTCCCATATGGGGATAAATGTGGTCGCACAGGGTAAGATTGGTAGTCATAGTACTAGGACACTGTGCATTTTTCATAAACATCACCATTCTCCATTTCTCCACTTCAACACCGACATCTCGGTATTCCATAATCACTCAAGTATTTTCAAAGGAGTTTTGAATAAACAACATTGTTTCCCATCCTACAGTTTTATATAAACTACCTTATATTTCTACATAGGGTGGTAAAATAATATCCATATACTTTTGAAAAGGTTTTGTAAACCATTGCCGTAAGAGTAAATCATTTGATCAAAGTAGATGCATATGTATTTAGGTGCAAGCTCAGAGAGTAGCTTGCCTTGCTCGGCAAAGTGGACTTGGTCTTGATCTTTAGATTCAACAAACTCTCCTTCCTCGATAAATCCGACAGCGTTCTCGTCTAATTAATAAACAAACAAATACAACCAATCACTAAACTACTCAAGCAATCAGCTCAACATAACAACCATAAACATCACAAATAGCTACTGCACACCTCAAACAATACAATTTGGTTTCAAATTAATTGAACTAAACAACATTTATTTATGTCCAAAATTATGGCAGAAACTTGTGGAACATGTTTAATTGCATAACTTGAGTTCTGTTGGTTACAAAAATACAAACTAAATTTCTACAGAAATCTACTGATGTGTAGAAGACAACCCAATTTTATTTGGATCATTTGGAGTTACCAAACTCCCTACACAATTGTTTGAATCCAGTAACTTATTACTCAAGTTTTTGCTACAACTCAAGTTAATGTTATTAAAAAATTAAATCCTTTTAGGGGTAACTTAACATGACTAAATGTGATCTAACAAAATTGGTCCTAATTCATTTGGGTTAACCATTAAACATATTTAAATGTTTTAGTGCAGAAGGGTGTTTAAACTTCAACTTTATACTAAACAAATACTACTGCACAAATAATTCTACCAAAATTAGGGAAGCTAATACATGGAAGTACTAAGCTAGCAAAATTGGTTTGGAATTATTTGGACTAACAGAGTATCAGAAACAAACAAGCTAATACATGGAAGTACTCACGCGCCTCGCTTTTTAACTATTTATTTAAATGACGTGAGACCAGTTGGGTTGGTTAAACAATTTCATAAGCTTTCCAGAACAATTGAGTTTGATTTATTTGGATTCTTAAATCTCGAGATATTGAATTTTGAAGTTAGGTCCAGTACTGATTTCTCAGAGGAGTTTAAATTCGAAAAGTTTACTATTCTGGATAATGTTGAAAACTATGACAGGTGGGGTCTACGTGTCAGCGACACAGTGAAAAATCCCGCGTTGTGGATAATGTTTAAAATTCTGACGGGTGGGGTCAGCCCGTCAGCCTCTCTCTAAACGAAGCGGTACGTGGCCGTTGGATCCAGATCCAACGGCTCCTCTCCTGTGCCCTAAACAGAGGGAAAAGCGAGGCGCGTGAGTGCGGTGTGGTTGCAGAAGAGAGTGCAGGCCAGAAAGAAGAGAAAGGGAGAGTGTGGCGTCGTGGCCATGCTCGACCTCGACGGCGGCAGTGGCTGCGGCAATGCATGCCCTCCTGGCGATGCACGGTGAATTTGGAGAGGGGGAGAGGGAGTGAGGATGGTGTGGAGTGTCCAGAGGGGCTCGGGGTGGCTTTATAGCGCGAGGGCTGGCGTATCGTGGACGAAGCGCACGGACGGCGTCCATGGCGTCACCAGCGAGATATTTCTCGATTCTACCGCGACGCGTGCAGGAAGCTCAAGGCAGAGGGGTCGGGGGGGTCCGGACGTGTTCTAGAAGGTCGTGGCCCGAGCCTTGCGTGTCGAGGAGCAGCGAGGGGCTCTAATTTGGCCGGCAACGGCGAGCTTGCCACGACGGAGAAATAGGGGTCAGGGCGGCATTGGGGCGAGGGGGCGTGCTCTAGGGCTTCTCCTCTGCGTGCAGAGGCTGCAGAGGCACGAGGAGCGCGGCTGGGGGGGGGGGGCCTGGGCGGCCAGGAAAACGGCGAGGAGCGCCACGGCGACACGGTGCTGTGCGTCGGGGCGAGGGGGTGAGGTAGACGATGGTAATTTTGCCAAAACCCCCTGCCTCCTTTTCTTTCCTGTTTTTCTTTATTTCTTTTTAGTCCAGTAGCTTTTCTAGGATTTATTTGGGGCACTTAAACATTTTATAAAAATTTGCAAATAATTGTGGGGCCTCCCCATAACATGTAGAAGCTCCACAAAATTTGGCTTTGCAAAATAAAATGTTTTGAATCATTTTCATTCATAGGGTTTTGAATTTGGTATTTTGGTTTATTTCAAATTGATTTTACTTTACAATTTTTAAAACTAGTTTAAAAATAGTATTGGAGAGGGAAAGTAGTAACAATCAAAATGGGAGTGTTTACATCACCACTCCTCTGAATTTTGTTTGAAACAATTTTGAGTTTCTTATTTGGGTGTCACTTTTATTTTGTTGTTTCACTTTTGCTTTTGCATTTCATTTTATCAATTCAACCAAACAAGCAACACAAGCAACAAGAAATAATTACCACAAGCAACAACTTGCAAACAACACATATAATTTAACAAAAGTTTTTGTTGGCCCACATTTTTGGATAACATTACTGATTAAAATTCTGGGATGTTACATAAAAGCTACCATTAAAACATGACAATTGTGTGTACTTTATCTATAACATGATAATCACCGTAGATGAGAGAGAGGATTAAGTGAACCCATGAACCCATGTCCATTGTTCCAATAAGAGAAAACCTTTGTATTGTCCTCTTGCATTGAAGAGGATTGGGACACTTTTACATTCTTGTTTTGTTACATTAAGCTTCCATCAATTAAATCAACCACCTTGTTCTTTAAACTTGTTTAGTGCATAATCAACTAAAACTTGTGACACTTTGTAGGGAATAGATAACTGTAGCGTACCTGCACTTAGAAAAATGGCAAGGTACCTGTGTATAGTGCAAATCCCTGGATCGAATCGTTTGCACACACAGTCTAAGATGAAATATCACAACAAAGTATCATTTATTACACGAGATCCAGACTTAAAAATATTCATTACAAATTGCATAGCTCAAGGCTAGCTTCGAAAGAGTAAAGCAGCTGAAATTTATTCTTCATGGAGTCTCCATCATCTTCATGTGCCACAGGCGAAAACATGTTGGTTGCAGACTCGAAAACCCTTAACGAAACTCACTCGTCGTCAGAACAATCTGCAACAAATAAAAATTTGCAACAGAGTGGGTCAGATACCATTAAAAATGGATCTGGCAAGTGACACTATGTGGACACTTATTGGAATAACTCTATAGCCTATATGCATATTTGGCTGGTGGAGTTCAAGGCTATTTTGCATAAAAGCCAATTTGCCTAACACTTTGTAAAACATTTTTTTCAAAGTTTGAGACAATATGGCATGAAATCCATAGTCCCTTCTACCCTTGTTCACCCATCAAAATTTTACTTAGAGAAATAAGATGTTGGGAGCCTCCGTTGCCATCCTTGATCAGCTGCTCAAATTGTCCGTAACCGGGGACACGGCTAAGTACTTAGTTTTAACTTTGCAGAGGTTGTGCACTTTCACCATTAGACCCAACAAACCCAAACTATCCTCAAGCACTCAATTTGTGCTAAGGAAAAGGAGAGAGTTGAGACGAGACTTTTCAGAAGCATTTCCTCATCCCATACCGACTTGACGCGCTCCCATTCTAACCATTCTACCACCACCTGTCAAGTCGGGACGAGTCCACGCAACTTAATCCATCTAGCCAGAGCCCATATGACTAATGGCTGCACGGTAAGCAACTTCACTTAGAGAAACATTGGTCCCTTTAATCCTGGGTGGCAAACCACAAGTGAATATCCCTTCGGGACAACACTCAACTCTCGTCATCCTTGCAAGCCCAAATCCACCCAGGTGATAAATTAACTTAGTAGAATTTAAGCTTTGAATAAAACAATTTGCATAGCATCAATAAATTCTACCAAGTTATCAATAGGATTCTAGACACAACTAGTGTAAAGGAGATAGTAGTTTTAGCATAGCAATACTATCCTACACATGCATATAAGGAAATACACTAAGTCAAGCATAGAAAAATAATTAGGAAATTTATGGGGGTGTGCCACTTGCCTTGGCAACAGGGAGTGCAGTAGTAGCAGTTGCAACAATCTTCGTCTCTCTCCGAAATTTCTAACAAGTCAAACAATTCACAATAAATATGCAGCCAAACAACACTTAAGAAAATATGACATGCATGAGATGCAGGATGACACAATAATTATGGTATGAAAGACATGCAAACAAAAATAAGGGAAAGACATAAATAACAATATCCCATTTAGCTAAGGTAAGGTCCAGGTTGAGCCTAAAGTAAACTTGATAAAACGACAACTTGAAAAGTTGTAAGGCTACTTCAAGTCTTCACATGTTTGATCTTCAAAACATCTTCAACTCCTTTGTAGTTTCATTGATCTTCAATGGTCTTCAATTAGCACTCTATGAACTTAGTCTTAAACACCAAGGACTTGGTCTATGTCCAAGTGAGACAAAATAGAAAGAAAGAGAAGATAGAAAGAAAGAAGTAGTTGGTCTTCCAAGAATCTTCTCCAGGCTTCCTTGTAGCTTTCTCCTTGGTGTGTTGACTTCATTGACTTTTGTAGACTTGATGGTTCTGCAGACTTGATGATGTTGGCAGCATCCAGGTTGGTCTTGAATATAACCTAGTCACCATGAAGAGAGAAGAAGGAAGAAAGAGAGAAGGGAAATAAAGACTTAGAAAAATGTAGGTGGTTGGTCTTCGTGAACTTCCCCTTGATTTTCTTCTAAGTACCTTGACTTCTTGGAGATGCTTCTGGAGTCTTGCTTTCTTGGCTAAGTCCTTTATTGGTCTTCTAACTTCATGTTGAATTCTCCAAGGATAACAATGCAAACTTTTTCCACTAATTTCTAACTTAGTGGTTTTGACTAGGAGGGTTAAAAGGGCTAACAAGCATCACCTCCAAAATTCTAAGGAGGAAAGTCATGTAAGAAATGCAAAATATTTCTAAGGACTAGAGATGCATGCCATGCCATGAAATTATTCTAAGTCAATGCAAGGCAAGTAAGATGGTCCAAATATGACTAAGGACCAAAGGTCAAACAACAAGTCCAAATAATTTCTAAGGAAAAGTAAACAAAACATAGTTGCTAAATTTTCTAAGGAAAATACTTTAGAACAATAGTTGGTAAAATTTCTAAGGACAAACACTTGTCAAAAATAACACTTAGGAAAATATTCTAAAACCACTAAGTTTTCAAGATGCTAAATTTTTCTAAGGAAAAGATTTAACACTTTTAAGATGTTGAAATTTTCTAAGGAAATAGTGTTGTCAAAATAATTATCAAATATTTTCTAAGGAAGAAAAATACTTTGTTGGGTGAGGTGAAATATTCCTAAGTTATTCCGCATCTAACGTGTTCATAATTACTTAGCTAAATTTTCTATTCGAAAATAATGTGGAGAGCAATTTTAATATAATTTACTTATTAAAATAACACCTAAAAGCAATAAAAACAAAAATACATGCAAAAACACATAAAAACACTTCTACAAAAATACAGAGCAATGCTACGGCCATTATTTATACAAACAAAAATATAGCAAAATATTTTGCTCAATTATCAATTTTTAAAATTAAATTATAGCCAAAATATCAATTAAACCAATTTTAAAATTTATCTAAATTAATTTCGTCCAAACCTCAAATTAAGCATACAGAAAGTTTCTACACATTATTAGCTTTCCAAAAATATAAATTTCATAAATTTTGGCTAAAGGAATAAAAATTAATAATGAATCTAAAATCCAGGGACTAATCTGTGATGCGCAGGGGCTAAAACGTAAAGAAAACTGAAAAGATCCTCGCGCTGAAGTCCTCCGTCGACGTGGCGTCTTCTGGTTGGTGCGGAGCTGCTGACTGTGCTGCTGACGCTGCTGCTGACTGGGCTGTCGACGTGGCGCGCTCTGATTCGCCGGTACCGGTTCATCGGATGGATCTAATCTCACGCGTTAAAACGAGATCGGACGGCCGAGATTCGTTTGACCTAAAACGAGCGGCGCTGTTCGCCGGAAACCTAGCTCCCGCGGCGCCATGGCCGGCGTGGACGGCGGAGGAGAGGGGTTCGGGATGCGCGAGTCGTACCACTGGGTGCAGCGCGTCGAGGCGAAGTCGATGAAGGTCTCGCGGTGGACGGGGACACGCTGGTTCGTCGTGAAAACCTCGCTGGAGTCGAGCGAGCGGCGGCGAGCTTCGGTCGAGCACGGACACGGCGATCTGGGGCAAAACAAACCACGGGAAAATTCATACGGGTGCGCATGGACATCACAAAGAAGATGGGGCAGGGGAGAGGGCTCGAGGTGGTCGATGTTCACCGGAGTTTGAAGAACACGGCGGCGGCAGTGGCGGCACGGCGGGGATCGATGCGAGCAGCCTGGGGGCGTATTCGCTAGGGTTTTTGGGGGCTTTTGACGCGGAGATCACGGGGGTTTATATGGGGCAGAAGATATCGGATAAAATCTGTTTAAACGCGACGAATCCGGAGCGGATTTGGTGCTAGGGTTCGGGGAGTTCTTCTTGCGCACGACGTTGAAGACGGTGACGTCACCGCTTGCGTCACTGGTGGGGCCCACCTGTCATTGACAGAGAGAGAGGGAAGCTGGCGCGGGCCTGGGCTGCTGTTAGTCGCGCGTGCGGTAGTTAGTTATTGGGCTTCGACCTTCTATTGGCTGCGCGCGCGAGAGAGTGGTTATGGGCTCGGCCCAGGTAGCTAGGCTTCGTATTTTTTTTGTTCAAAAGCTTTTCTTTTCTTTTCTTAAAACTTTTATATCTTTTTAAATACAAAACCAAATTAAGTCAAACCAATTTCTATAGTTTTGTAAAAACCAACTCTTTGATCTGCAGCCTTTAAATATCATTTTCCAAAACATTTTATTATCTAAAATTTTGAAATGAGTTTAAATGGATTTTGGACATAATAATGCCATTTTAAATCTATAGGGTTTTTATGAATTCCTTTTGAAATATAATTTAACCCAAGGCCAAATATAAGTAATGTGATTTATCTCACTCAATAAAATAATTTTGTATAAAACATAAGTAGTTTTAAAAAGGGTTTTGATAAATCAAAATGATTTCAAAACTCATTTTAGAAATCCAAATAAATATTTTCTTTCAAAAGTAAAACTATAAAATTTGAGAATAGAGATTAGTTAAGTAATAGAATAATTCTTAATACATCCAAACTATTCACAATCAACACCCTTTTTCAAATAGAAATCATTTTGATTTCCAAACTAGGTTTTTAATAAACAATATGGCACTTGATGTCAAATTTAAAATAGGTTTTTAAAACAAAGTAAATGTGGCTTAAAGTACCACAATTATAAATATTTGGGGATACTTTATTTTACAAATAAGTTCAAAAAAATACAAACCATCACAAGCACACATTAACAGAATAGTTCAAAAAGCCAAAAGTATTTGGAGCATAATTTGCTCTACTAATATATTTTCTTAAATGTTTTCAAGTGGAAATTTATTTCCCACTTTTGAAATATCCAAATGCAAACAAAGCTATATGATGATGAATGCATGCATGATTTTCCTTTTTAAAGCAAAAAACATAATAGTTTTCAAAAGTTTTAAATTTTTCTGATTTTTCAACTTTTTGAAAAACTTGGGATGTTACAATAACTTTTCCTTCTTGCTCCTGCGGATCGATACCCTACTTCAACATTGAGAGGTGCTATAGTGATCCCTGCTCTTGGGGGTTATCAACTACTTTTCTGGCGCCGTTGCCGGGGAGCGTAGCGCTTAAGTTAATATTCTTGTGTGCACTAGACTTTAGATTTATTTTTGTTTTATATCTTGCAATCATCTAAGCTTGGGGAGGTTCCTTTAAACTTGTTTGGTTGTGAATTTCTCATTAGTTTTACTTTCAGTTTTATATATCAAAAACCCAAAAAAAATTAGAAAATGCAAAACTGTTATGAAAACGCCATGATGGCTGCTGAATTTAGAAAATCAAATGAAGGGAAAAATTAGGAGAATACATAGAGCTTCTAAATAAAATTGCTTGTGTGCTGCTTAAGTATCATAAGGAAGAAACTTGTTGCTCTCAATACTTTAGACACTTTGAATTCCAATGCCCTTCCAATAGAGAACATGTTATTGCAACTTATCATACATGGAATTATGCTCACTTAGGGATGGAAGAAGTAGAGCAATTTGTTATTTTTATGGCAGCCTATGAATTATACACCTTCATTGATGAACATGAAATGTAGCGGACCTGCACTTAAAAATTGGCAAGATCCCTGTGTATAGTGCAAACCCCTGGATCGATTAATTTGCACACACAGTCTAAGATGAATATCATGCAAATGCGTCAAATTTTATTACATCGCATGATCCAGACTTACAATTCATTACAAATTGCATAGCTCAAGTGTGGGGACCCCGGACTAGCTGTCCGAAATACCCGATTATGCTTA